>CM060304.1:1340087-1344462 GCA_030684275.1 Acipenser oxyrinchus oxyrinchus | reverse complement strand
ATAAACTGAAGTCAAATGCCTTTGTTGTTATCGTGAAATGCTTATCCTTTCTGTTAACGTTCATAATAATGAATACATCTTTATTTCAAAATACGTAGCTATTTAACTGATCTTTTTCAAAACACCCCATACACAAAACAAAGTAGTTATTTTATTTCAACTGAAAAACTGACTTGCTTCATGGCTGCTGCCAGAGCACTCGAGCACGTTCTGGCTAGCGTGCGGACTTAGCAGATAACAAGATCTACAAAATATCACATGCCAAAAAACATACCATAATTATGCTCCTTTTATAACAACACCACACCCCAGGTGGGACTCGAACCCACAATCCCTGGCTTAGGGAGGCCAGTGCCTTATCCATTAGGCCACAAGGGCTGACACCAAAGCACATTGTTAGTACTAAAGAAAGTGGGAACAATAGTATCGTGGTTTAATACACATCATATCAAGCCATCGTTGGTTTTCAAACACAGCAGAGTGTTACATTGGGAAAGGGCCGTATTGTCAGTAAGTATTTGAAATTCATGTGGGAATATTTAAGATTGTGAAGAAGTTTAAATATGCTGCGTATTTGCGCATTGGTAACCTTACATATTAGGTTTTTGATTAATGCCACTTTCTTATGGACAGTAATCAAGGTGACGATATAAGACCAGAGCCAATAAACCAGTTATTTTCCTGTCCTTTCATTGCCATATTCTAGTGTGCTTGTTCAGAATATGCGTGAATCCTGAAAACGTCTTGCTAATATGTGAACAAAGCCAACAATCACTTTATTGATCACCATGTGGATTAACCGCTATTGGAACACAGATGATTGTGTTAAAGATGTTAATAGACTTTTCATGTACACGTTTTACAGCTAATCGTTTGTTGAGACAGTTCAAGCAGTGTTCAACTATTTCCTGGATGTTTGCCTTTTGGTCTTACTCTGGAAAAAGTAATAATAATAATACAAAGTAGGCAAAACCTTTTTTTGAGAACCACATTTGGGAGAAAAACTAACAGTTTCGAAACACATTTGTAAAGGCATTGGATTCTATTATGGTGTTTCCGAACTGTTGAACGTTTCTCATTATATACAGGTTTACTGGCTTGACAAAAAGGCGATTGACGAAAAGAATGCTATCTCGATAGTAAAGTCGTGTCAAGCTAAAATAGCTCAATTGGGAGCGCGTTAGACTGTAAAGATACCGGGTTTTTGCAAACAGCACAACTAGGTTTTTTTAATTAAAAACCCAGCACATTTTTTCTTCAGTGTAATTGGATGAAATAAAAACCTATTATAGTGCAATTTTCTATTGTGATTAAGAAATGCAAAAAGCATCATCCCTACGAGGACTTGAAACACCAACATTTCGGTTAACAGCCGAACGTGCTAACCGATTACGGTGTTTTATTAGATAACACCCTGGGAGCTCAACAGAACGGTGTGTAGGCACATTGCTAAAATGGAAACCAAATATGATTCAAATGGGAATAGTATTTAGATTTTAAGCACACATTTGATAGACTTCACAGTGCAAAGGAGGAAGGCAGGCAATGCAAATGAGGCAACTGGCTCGTACTTTTTAAATCATACGAGAAACTTGAACCCAATACAGCTTTTAACCGCCTGCAGTCTGGAATGAGTTTGAAATGTTATTGTAACACCTCACTGGGCTACAGCAATTGCATTATTTGAAAGTGCTCCTGTTTATTTGTCACCGGCACAGCTACCGGTGCCACTCAGAGTTGGAGGAGACGGTCGGCCACTTGCCCATTAAACAATACTTTCAGGGATCAATTCTATAGTGATTTGTTAACAAAATGCGTTTCTAAAGTGTTTGGACTCGCTATCCACGAGGAAGAGTGAGAGTGTTCGTTTTGAGCGTGAAGGAGACAGCGAGTGTTGTTTTGGCCAACTGCTCGCTGTTATTGATGACCGCTCCAGTGTTCCTTAGGGGCTGGAGGAAGCGGACACGTTCTGAGTGGGTATCTTACCAAAAGGTACGAAAGACAAACTACCGTTGCAAAGCACTGCTGCTTTTTCGATGATTGATTAAATCTATCAAACTGACTGAAAACACGGATCACATTAATTGTGTTCGGATTGATACCAATATAGGCTTACATGATAGGTATTGTGTATAGACAATGTCATATACACAGAAATTAACACGGACAGTGTTTATTAAGGGCTGACTCATTTAAATGTTCGAGAGATCTAGGTGTACTGGACAAATATACTGGATTTTTTCCATGTCGTGATTGTGCCGCCTGTGATAATGCGTTTGAAACTAAGAATTTTACAAGCCATACAACGAAAAAGAGTACAGTATCTTACAAGTGATGACCTGTGCTTCAACTCATGTCATTTATTTGATTTCTTGTCCTTGCCATTTACAGCATGTTGGTAAAGGTACGAGACAGTCACAATTGCGCATTAATGAGCGAGCATAAAAATTCAATTAGGAGAAAAGATATCCATTCACCACTAGCTAGACATTTTGTACATGCCAAACATTCCGTTTCAGATCTTAAATACCGTGGCATACAAAAATATATTTCAAGCTCGAGGAGATGATCATTTCGATCAAAAACTATTTCAATGTGAATCAAAATGGATCTTCTATCTCCATACGGTAAAACCCGAGGGATTAAATGAAGAGCTAGGATTATCATGTTTTCTGTGATATAATGAGCAAGCATAGTTGTCTTTCACAACAGCTGAAAATAAATTATAGCGCTTTGAGATAATGTCTGTTACTAGTGGATTATTTAGAAATGTTTTCAATTATGTTACAACTGTTTTGTCTACGAAACATATCTGTAACATTTATGTAATGCCTTTGTGGTTTTATTCATGAACTTCATTTGCTATCAAAATGTTCTGATTTGTTTCTAACCGTGAAGCGATCGCTCTATTTCTTTCTGTAAGGGGAAAACAGAAAAAGAATAAGGTCACGCACACACCAGGTGATTTACTGCAGCGTCAGACATTGGAGGTTCAGCAGTGTACTGCAGTGTTGTATCAAGTCGTCGGTGGAAGTCAGGATGGCCGAGCGGTCTAAGGCGCTGCGTTCAGGTCGCAGTCTCTCTGGAGGCGTGGGTTCGAATCCCACTTCTGACAAATCTGTTTGTTAATTTATTTCTTAAAACATCCACTAAATGCTTGGTAATTTGATTTGTTTTTCTTGTTAGTATTCAAATCACAAGGTCGTTAAATGAGAGAAAGTCAGCGCAAGCCAGCACCTCACCACATCCTTCACACTGTTAAACGGCCTCATTATGATGAGGCCTCTAATTATGCCTTTCCAATACTTTGAATGTGTTATAGTTCAGTTTAACATAACATCTTGATAGAACAATCATAATGTCCGCAGGACTCATTTTCCTCGGGTTTTAGTACCAAGCTTTGAGCGTGTGGCGGTTAGCTCAGTTGGTTAGAGCGTGGTGCTAATAACGCCAAGGTCGCGGGTTCGATCCCGTACGGGCCATGACTTTTCTTCTTTAAAGAAACCACAGCATTTGTAATGTTGCCAAAATGAACATTCCTTAACAAAATGAACCAAAGCGATATGAAGTACAACCAGTAATATCTGAGACCTCCTGAGCTTTAAACATGTATTAACAATGAACACATACAATTAAAAACAAAGCAAACGTAGTCGGCAGGATTCGAACCTGCGCGGGAAACCCCAATGGATTTCTAGTCCATCGCCTTAACCACTCGGCCACGACTACATGCTCACGCAGGTGTTTGTGAAAATATCTAAAAGAAGTCACAAGAAGTAAACGACACCCGCAGTAATGCTGTAGATGGCAGTATAGGCTAATAAACTGAAGTCAAATGCCTTTGTTGAAACTCTATCAGATTTGTACAAGGCAAGCACACGTGGGAAATGTAAATACAATATCCTTTCTGTTAACGTTCATAATAATGAATACATCTTTATTTCAAAATACGTAGCTATTTAACTGATCTTTTCAAAACACCCCCATACACAAAAACAAAGTAGTTATTTATTTCAACTGAAAAACTGACTTGCTTCATGGCTGCTGCCAGAGCACTCGAGCACGTTCTGGCTAGCGTGAGCGGACTTAGCAGATAACAAGATCTACAAAATATCACATGCCAAAAAACATACCATAATTATGCTCCTTTTATAACAACACCACACCCCAGGTGGGACTCGAACCCACAATCCCTGGCTTAGGAGGCCAGTGCCTTATCCATTAGGCCACAAGGGCCGACACGAAAAGCACATTTGTTAGTACTAAAGAAAGTGGGAACAATAGTATCGTGGTTTAATACATCATATCCAAGCCATCGTTGGTTTTCAAACACAGCAGAGTGTTACATTGGGAAAGGGCCGTATTTGTCAGTAAG
>CM060304.1:1327587-1330087 GCA_030684275.1 Acipenser oxyrinchus oxyrinchus | reverse complement strand
AGCAGTGTACTGCAGTGTTGTATCAAGTCGTCGGTGACAAGTCAGGATGGCCGAGCGGTCTAAGGCTGCGTTTCAGGTCTTGCAAGTCTCTGGAGGCGTGGGTTCGAATCCCATTCTGACAAATCTGTTTGTTAATTTATTTCTTAAACATCCACTAAATGCTTGGTAATTTGATTTGTTTTCTTGTTAGTATTCAAATCACAAGGTTTAAATGAGAGAAAGTCAGCGCAAGCCCGCACCTCACCACATCCTTCACACTGTTAAACGGCTCATTATGATGAGGCCTCTAATAATGTCTTTCAATACTTTGAATGTGTTATAGTTCAGTTCAACATAACATCTTGATAGAACAATCATATGTCCGCAGGACTTATTTTCCTGGGTTTTAGTACCAAGCTTTGAGTGTGTGGCTTTTAGCTCAGTTGGTTAGAGCGTGGTGCTAATAACGCCAAGGTCGTGGTTCGATCCGCGACGGGCCATGACTTTTCTTCTTTAAAGAAACCACAGCATTTGTAATGTTGCCAAAATGAACATTCTAACAAAATGAACCAAAGCGATATGAATACAACCAGTAATATGCTGAGACTTCTAGTTTACAACATGTATTAACAATTAAGTCATACAATTCTCAACTCTGCAAGGAGTCGGCAGGTTCGAACCTTCGTGGAAACCCCTATGGATTTCAGTCATCGCCTTAACACCCCACACTGATGCTCAGGATGTTTGTGAAAATATCTAAGAAGTCAAACAAGTTCCACACCCGCAGTAATGCTGTAGATGGCAGTATAGTTTAATTGTTCACTGGAGTCAAATGCCTTTGTTGAAACTCTATCAGATTTGTACAAGGCAAAGCCACGTGGGAAATGTAAATACAATATCTTTCAGTTAACGTTCATAATAATGAATACATCTTTATTTCAAAATACGTAGCTATTTAACTGACTTTCAAAACACCCCATACACAAAAACAAATGTAGTTATTTATTTCAACTGAAAACTGACTTGCTTCATGGCTGCTGCAGAGCACTCGAGCACGTTCTGGCTAGTGAGGCGGACTTAGCAGATAACAAGATCTACAAAATATCACATGCCAAAAAAACATACCATAATTATGCTCCTTTTTATAACAACACCACACCCAGGTGGGACTCGAACCCACAATCCCTGGCTTAGGAGGCCAGTGCCTTATCCATTAGGCCACAAGGGCCGACACGAACACATTTGTTAGTACTAAAGAAAGTGGAACAATAGTATCGTGGTTTAATACATCATATCCAAGTCATCGTTGGTTTCAAACAGCAAGTGTTACATTGGGAAAGTTCCGTATTGTCAGTAAGTATTTGAAATTCATGTGGGAATATTTAAGATTGTGAAGAAGTTTAAATATGCTGCGTATTTGCGCATTGGTAACCTGACATATTAGGTTTTGATTAATGCCAGACATTTCTTATGGACAGTAATCAAGGTGACGATATCAGACCAGACCAATAAACCAGTTATTTTCCTGTCCTTTCATTGCCATATTCTAGTGTGCTTGTTCAGAATATGCGTGAATCCTGAAAATGCTTGCTAATATGTGAACAAAGCCAACAATCACTTTATTGATCACCATTGGACTCCGCTGGAAAAAGATAAAATAATAATATACAACAGTAGAGCAAAACCTTTTCTGGAACCTTTTGTCATTGGGAGTAAAACTAACAGTTTTCGAAACACATTTGTAAAGGCATTGGATTCTATTATGGTGTTTCCGAACTGTTAACGTTTCTCATTATATACAGGTTTACTGGCTTGACAAAAAGGCGATTGAAAAGAATGCCTATCTTTGATAGGTAAAGTCGTGTCAAGCTAAAATAGCTCAATTGGGAGCGTTAGACTGTAAAGATACCGGTTTTGCAAACAGCACAACTAGGTTTGTCGTTTTTAATTAAAAACCCAGCATTTTTCTTCAGTGTAATTGGATGAAATAAAACCTATTATAGTGCAATTTTCTATTGTGATTAAGAAATGCAAAAGCATCATCCCTACGAGGACTTGAAACACCAACATTCGGTTAACAGCCGAAGCGTGCTAACCGATTACGGTGTTTTATTAGATAACACCCTGGGAGCTCAACAGAACGGTGTGTAGGCACATTGCTAAATGGAAACCAAATATTTGATTCAAATGGGAATAGTATTTAGATTTAAGCACACATTTGATAGACTTCACAGCAAAGGAGGAAGGCAGGCAATGCAAATGAGGCAACTGGCTCGTACTTTTTAAATCATACGAGAAACTTGACCCAATACAGCTTTTAACCGCCTGCAGTCTGGAATGAGTTTGAAATGTTATTGTAACACCTCACTGGGCTACAGCAATTGCATTATTTGAAAGTGCTCCTGTTTATTTGTCACCGGCACAGCTACCGGTGCCACTCAGAGTTGGAAGGCGGTCGGCCACTTGCCATTAAACAATACTTTCAGGGGATCAATTCTATAGTGATTTGTTAACAAAATGC
>CM060304.1:1255087-1325087 GCA_030684275.1 Acipenser oxyrinchus oxyrinchus | reverse complement strand
GGTTTTCAAACACAGCAGAGTGTTACATTGGGAAAGGGCCGTATTTGTCAGTAAGTATTTGAAATTCATGTGGGAATATTTAAGATTGTGAAGAAGTTTAAATATGCTGCGTATTTGCGCATTGGTAACCTTACATAATTAGGTTTTGATTAATGCCACTTTCTTATGGACAGTAATCAAGGTGACGATATAAGACCAGAGCCAATAAACCAGTTATTTTCCTGTCCTTTCATTGCCATATTCTAGTGTGCTTGTTCAGAATATGCGTGAATCCTGAAAACGCCTTGCTAATATGTGAACAAAGCCAACAATCACTTTATTGATCACCATGTGGATTAACCGCTATTGGAACACAGATGATTGTGTTAAAGATGTTAATAGACTTTTCATGTACACGTTTTACAGCTAATCGTTTGTTGAGACAGTTCAAGCAGTGTTCAACTATTTCCTGGATGTTTGCCTTTTGGTCTTACTCTGGAAAAAGTAATAGTAATAATACAAAGTAGGCAAAACCTTTTTTGAGAACCACATTTGGGAGAAAAACTAACAGTTTCGAAACACATTTGTAAAGGCATTGGATTCTATTATGGTGTTTCCGAACTGTTGAACGTTTCTCATTATATACAGGTTTACTGGCTTGACAAAAGGCGATTGAGAAAAGAATGCTATCTCGATAGCAAAGTCGTGTCAAGCTAAAATAGCTCAATTGGGACGCGTTAGACAGTAAAGATACCGGGTTTTGCAAACAGCACAACTAGGTTTTTTTTAATTAAAAACCCAGCACATTTTTTCTTCAGTGTAATTGGATGAAATAAAACCTATTATAGTGCAATTTTCTATTGTGATTAAGAAATGCAAAAGCATCATCCCTACGAGGACTTGAAACACCAACATTTCGGTTAACAGCCGAACGTGCTAACCGATTACGGTGTTTTATTAGATAACACCCTGGGAGCTCAACAGAACGGTGTGTAGGCACATTGCTAAAATGGAAACCAAATATGATTCAAATGGGAATAGTATTTAGATTTTAAGCACACATTTGATAGACTTCACAGTGCAAAGGAGGAAGGCAGGCAATGCAAATGAGGCAACTGGCTCGTACTTTTTAAATCATACGAGAAACTTGAACCCAATACAGCTTTTAACCGCCTGCAGTCTGGAATGAGTTTGAAATGTTATTGTAACACCTCACTGGGCTACAGCAATTGCATTATTTGAAAGTGCTCCTGTTTATTTGTCACCGGCACAGCTACCGGTGCCACTCAGAGTTGGAGGGAGACGGTCGGCCACTTGCCCATTAAACAATACTTTCAGGGATCAATTCTATAGTGATTTGTTAACAAAATGCGTTTCTAAAGTGTTTGGACTCGCTATCCACGAGGAAGAGTGAGAGTGTTCGTTTTGAGCGTGAAGGAGACAGCGAGTGTTGTTTTGGCCAACTGCTCGCTGTTATTGATGACCGCTCCAGTGTTCCTTAGGGGCTGGAGGAAGCGGACACGTTCTGAGTGGGTATCTTACCAAAAGGTACGAAAGACAAACTACCGTTGCAAAGCACTGCTGCTTTTTCGATGATTGATTAAATCTATCAAACTGACTGAAAACACGGATCACATTAATTGTGTTCGGATTGATACCAATATAGGCTTACATGATAGGTATTGTGTATAGACAATGTCATATACACAGAAATTAACACGGACAGTGTTTATTAAGGGCTGACTCATTTAAATGTTCGAGAGATCTAGGTGTACTGGACAAATATACTGGATTTTTTCCATGTCGTGATTGTGCCGCCTGTGATAATGCGTTTGAAACTAAGAATTTTACAAGCCATACAACGAAAAAGAGTACAGTATCTTACAAGTGATGACCTGTGCTTCAACTCATGTCATTTATTTGATTTCTTGTCCTTGCCATTTACAGCATGTTGGTAAAGGTACGAGACAGTCACAATTGCGCATTAATGAGCGAGCATAAAAATTCAATTAGGAGAAAAGATATCCATTCACCACTAGCTAGACATTTTGTACATGCCAAACATTCCGTTTCAGATCTTAAATACCGTGGCATACAAAAATATATTTCAAGCTCGAGGAGATGATCATTTCGATCAAAAACTATTTCAATGTGAATCAAAATGGATCTTCTATCTCCATACGGTAAAACCCGAGGGATTAAATGAAGAGCTAGGATTATCATGTTTTCTGTGATATAATGAGCAAGCATAGTTGTCTTTCACAACAGCTGAAAATAAATTATAGCGCTTTGAGATAATGTCTGTTACTAGTGGATTATTTAGAAATGTTTTCAATTATGTTACAACTGTTTTGTCTACGAAACATATCTGTAACATTTATGTAATGCCTTTGTGGTTTTATTCATGAACTTCATTTGCTATCAAAATGTTCTGATTTGTTTCTAACCGTGAAGCGATCGCTCTATTTCTTTCTGTAAGGGGAAAACAGAAAAAGAATAAGGTCACGCACACACCAGGTGATTTACTGCAGCGTCAGACATTGGAGGTTCAGCAGTGTACTGCAGTGTTGTATCAAGTCGTCGGTGGAAGTCAGGATGGCCGAGCGGTCTAAGGCGCTGCGTTCAGGTCGCAGTCTCTCTGGAGGCGTGGGTTCGAATCCCACTTCTGACAAATCTGTTTGTTAATTTATTTCTTAAAACATCCACTAAATGCTTGGTAATTTGATTTGTTTTTCTTGTTAGTATTCAAATCACAAGGTCGTTAAATGAGAGAAAGTCAGCGCAAGCCAGCACCTCACCACATCCTTCACACTGTTAAACGGCCTCATTATGATGAGGCCTCTAATTATGCCTTTCCAATACTTTGAATGTGTTATAGTTCAGTTTAACATAACATCTTGATAGAACAATCATAATGTCCGCAGGACTCATTTTCCTCGGGTTTTAGTACCAAGCTTTGAGCGTGTGGCCGGTTAGCTCAGTTGGTTAGAGCGTGGTGCTAATAACGCCAAGGTCGCGGGTTCGATCCCCGTACGGGCCATGACTTTTCTTCTTTAAAGAAACCACAGCATTTGTAATGTTGCCAAAATGAACATTCCTTAACAAAATGAACCAAAGCGATATGAAGTACAACCAGTAATATCTGAGACCTCCTGAGCTTTAAACATGTATTAACAATGAACACATACAATTAAAAACAAAGCAAACGTAGTCGGCAGGATTCGAACCTGCGCGGGAAACCCCAATGGATTTCTAGTCCATCGCCTTAACCACTCGGCCACGACTACATGCTCACGCGGTGTTTGTGAAAATATCTAAAAGAAGTCACAAGAAGTAAACGACACCCGCAGTAATGCTGTAGATGGCAGTATAGGCTAATAAACTGAAGTCAAATGCCTTTGTTGAAACTCTATCAGATTTGTACAAGGCAAGCACACGTGGGAAATGTAAATACAATATCCTTTCTGTTAACGTTCATAATAATGAATACATCTTTATTTCAAAATACGTAGCTATTTAACTGATCTTTTCAAAACACCCCCATACACAAAAACAAAGTAGTTATTTATTTCAACTGAAAAACTGACTTGCTTCATGGCTGCTGCCAGAGCACTCGAGCACGTTCTGGCTAGCGTGAGCGGACTTAGCAGATAACAAGATCTACAAAATATCACATGCCAAAAAACATACCATAATTATGCTCCTTTTATAACAACACCACACCCCAGGTGGGACTCGAACCCACAATCCCTGGCTTAGGAGGCCAGTGCCTTATCCATTAGGCCACAAGGGCCGACACGAAAAGCACATTTGTTAGTACTAAAGAAAGTGGGAACAATAGTATCGTGGTTTAATACATCATATCCAAGCCATCGTTGGTTTTCAAACACAGCAGAGTGTTACATTGGGAAAGGGCCGTATTTGTCAGTAAGTATTTGAAATTCATGTGGGAATATTTAAGATTGTGAAGAAGTTTAAATATGCTGCGTATTTGCGCATTGGTAACCTTACATAATTAGGTTTTGATTAATGCCACTTTCTTATGGACAGTAATCAAGGTGACGATATAAGACCAGAGCCAATAAACCAGTTATTTTCCTGTCCTTTCATTGCCATATTCTAGTGTGCTTGTTCAGAATATGCGTGAATCCTGAAAACGCCTTGCTAATATGTGAACAAAGCCAACAATCACTTTATTGATCACCATGTGGATTAACCGCTATTGGAACACAGATGATTGTGTTAAAGATGTTAATAGACTTTTCATGTACACGTTTTACAGCTAATCGTTTGTTGAGACAGTTCAAGCAGTGTTCAACTATTTCCTGGATGTTTGCCTTTTGGTCTTACTCTGGAAAAAGTAATAGTAATAATACAAAGTAGGCAAAACCTTTTTTGAGAACCACATTTGGGAGAAAAACTAACAGTTTCGAAACACATTTGTAAAGGCATTGGATTCTATTATGGTGTTTCCGAACTGTTGAACGTTTCTCATTATATACAGGTTTACTGGCTTGACAAAAGGCGATTGAGAAAAGAATGCTATCTCGATAGCAAAGTCGTGTCAAGCTAAAATAGCTCAATTGGGACGCGTTAGACAGTAAAGATACCGGGTTTTGCAAACAGCACAACTAGGTTTTTTTTAATTAAAAACCCAGCACATTTTTTCTTCAGTGTAATTGGATGAAATAAAACCTATTATAGTGCAATTTTCTATTGTGATTAAGAAATGCAAAAGCATCATCCCTACGAGGACTTGAAACACCAACATTTCGGTTAACAGCCGAACGTGCTAACCGATTACGGTGTTTTATTAGATAACACCCTGGGAGCTCAACAGAACGGTGTGTAGGCACATTGCTAAAATGGAAACCAAATATGATTCAAATGGGAATAGTATTTAGATTTTAAGCACACATTTGATAGACTTCACAGTGCAAAGGAGGAAGGCAGGCAATGCAAATGAGGCAACTGGCTCGTACTTTTTAAATCATACGAGAAACTTGAACCCAATACAGCTTTTAACCGCCTGCAGTCTGGAATGAGTTTGAAATGTTATTGTAACACCTCACTGGGCTACAGCAATTGCATTATTTGAAAGTGCTCCTGTTTATTTGTCACCGGCACAGCTACCGGTGCCACTCAGAGTTGGAGGGAGACGGTCGGCCACTTGCCCATTAAACAATACTTTCAGGGATCAATTCTATAGTGATTTGTTAACAAAATGCGTTTCTAAAGTGTTTGGACTCGCTATCCACGAGGAAGAGTGAGAGTGTTCGTTTTGAGCGTGAAGGAGACAGCGAGTGTTGTTTTGGCCAACTGCTCGCTGTTATTGATGACCGCTCCAGTGTTCCTTAGGGGCTGGAGGAAGCGGACACGTTCTGAGTGGGTATCTTACCAAAAGGTACGAAAGACAAACTACCGTTGCAAAGCACTGCTGCTTTTTCGATGATTGATTAAATCTATCAAACTGACTGAAAACACGGATCACATTAATTGTGTTCGGATTGATACCAATATAGGCTTACATGATAGGTATTGTGTATAGACAATGTCATATACACAGAAATTAACACGGACAGTGTTTATTAAGGGCTGACTCATTTAAATGTTCGAGAGATCTAGGTGTACTGGACAAATATACTGGATTTTTTCCATGTCGTGATTGTGCCGCCTGTGATAATGCGTTTGAAACTAAGAATTTTACAAGCCATACAACGAAAAAAGAGTACAGTATCTTACAAGTGATGACCTGTGCTTCAACTCATGTCATTTATTTGATTTCTTGTCCTTGCCATTTACAGCATGTTGGTAAAGGTACGAGACAGTCACAATTGCGCATTAATGAGCGAGCATAAAAATTCAATTAGGAGAAAAGATATCCATTCACCACTAGCTAGACATTTTGTACATGCCAAACATTCCGTTTCAGATCTTAAATACCGTGGCATACAAAAATATATTTCAAGCTCGAGGAGATGATCATTTCGATCAAAAACTATTTCAATGTGAATCAAAATGGATCTTCTATCTCCATACGGTAAAACCCGAGGGATTAAATGAAGAGCTAGGATTATCATGTTTTCTGTGATATAATGAGCAAGCATAGTTGTCTTTCACAACAGCTGAAAATAAATTATAGCGCTTTGAGATAATGTCTGTTACTAGTGGATTATTTAGAAATGTTTTCAATTATGTTACAACTGTTTTGTCTACGAAACATATCTGTAACATTTATGTAATGCCTTTGTGGTTTTATTCATGAACTTCATTTGCTATCAAAATGTTCTGATTTGTTTCTAACCGTGAAGCGATCGCTCTATTTCTTTCTGTAAGGGGAAAACAGAAAAAGAATAAGGTCACGCACACACCAGGTGATTTACTGCAGCGTCAGACATTGGAGGTTCAGCAGTGTACTGCAGTGTTGTATCAAGTCGTCGGTGGAAGTCAGGATGGCCGAGCGGTCTAAGGCGCTGCGTTCAGGTCGCAGTCTCTCTGGAGGCGTGGGTTCGAATCCCACTTCTGACAAATCTGTTTGTTAATTTATTTCTTAAAACATCCACTAAATGCTTGGTAATTTGATTTGTTTTTCTTGTTAGTATTCAAATCACAAGGTCGTTAAATGAGAGAAAGTCAGCGCAAGCCAGCACCTCACCACATCCTTCACACTGTTAAACGGCCTCATTATGATGAGGCCTCTAATTATGCCTTTCCAATACTTTGAATGTGTTATAGTTCAGTTTAACATAACATCTTGATAGAACAATCATAATGTCCGCAGGACTCATTTTCCTCGGGTTTTAGTACCAAGCTTTGAGTGTGTGGCCGGTTAGCTCAGTTGGTTAGAGCGTGGTGCTAATAACGCCAAGGTCGCGGGTTCGATCCCCGTACGGGCCATGACTTTTCTTCTTTAAAGAAACCACAGCATTTGTAATGTTGCCAAAATGAACATTCCTTAACAAAATGAACCAAAGCGATATGAAGTACAACCAGTAATATCTGAGACCTCCTGAGCTTTAAACATGTATTAACAATGAACACATACAATTAAAAACAAAGCAAACGTAGTCGGCAGGATTCGAACCTGCGCGGGAAACCCCAATGGATTTCTAGTCCATCGCCTTAACCACTCGGCCACGACTACATGCTCGCACGGTGTTTGTGAAAATATCTAAAAGAAGTCACAAGAAGTAAACGACACCCGCAGTAATGCTGTAGATGGCAGTATAGGCTAACTAATAAACTGAAGTCAAATGCCTTTGTTGAAACTCTATCAGATTTGTACAAGGCAAGCACACGTGGGAAATGTAAATACAATATCCTTTCTGTTAACGTTCATAATAATGAATACATCTTTATTTCAAAACATGTAGCTATTTAACTGATCTTTTCAAAACACCCCCATACACAAAAACAAAGTAGTTATTTATTTCAACTGAAAAACTGACTTGCTTCATGGCTGCTGCCAGAGCACTCGAGCACGTTCTGGCTAGCGTGAGCGGACTTAGCAGATAACAAGATCAACAAAATATCACATGCCAATAAAACATATCCTAATTATGTTCCTTTTTATAACAACACCACACCCCAGGTGGGGCTCGAACCCACAATCCCTGGCTTAAGAGGCCAGTGCCTTATCCATTAGGCCACAAGGGCTGACACAAAAAGCACATTTGTTAGTACTAAAGAAAGTGGGAACAATAGTATCGTGGTTTAATACATAATATCCAAGCCATAGTTGGTGTTCAAACACAGCAGAGTGTTACATTGGGAAAGGGCCGTACTTGTCAGTAAGTATTTGAAATTCATGTGGGAATATTTAAGATTGTGAAGAAGTTTAAATATGCTGCGTATTTGCGCATTGGTAACCTTCCATAATTAGGTTTTTGATTAATGCCACTTTCTTACGGACAGTAATCATGGTGACAATACAAGACCAGAGCTAATAAACCTCTTATTTTCCTGTCCTTTCATTGCCATATTCTAGTGTGCTTGTTCAGAATATGCGTGAATCCTGAAAACGTCTTGCTAATATGTGAACAAAGCCAACAATCACTTTATTGATCACCATGTGGATTAACCGCTATTGGAACACAGATGATTGTGTTAAAGATGTTAATAGACTTTTAATGTACACGTTTTAGAGCTAAACGTTTGTTGAGACAGTTCAAGCAGTGTTCAACTATTTCCTGGATGTTTGCCTTTTGGTCTTACTCTGGAAAAAGTAATAATAATAATAGAAAGTAGGCAAAACCTTTTTTGAGAACCGCATTTGGGAGAAAAACGAACAGTTTCGAAACACATTTGTAAAGGCATTGGATTCTATTATGGTGTTTCCGAACTGTTGAACGTTTCTCATTATATACAGGTTTACTGGCTTGACAAAAGGCGATTGACGAAAAGAATGCTATCTCGAGAGGAAAGTCGTGTCAAGCTAAAATAGTTCAGTTGGGAGCGCGTTAGACTGTAAAGATACCGGGTTTTGCAAACAGCACGACTAGGTTTTTTTTAATTAAAAACCCAGCACATTTTTTCTTCAGTGTAATTGGATGAAATAAAAACGTATTATAGTGCAATTTTCTATTGTGATTAAGAAATGCAAAAAGCATCATCCCTGCGTGGGCTTGAAACACCAACATTTCGGTTAACAGCCGAACGTGTTAACCGATTACGGTGTTTTATTAGATAACACCCTGGGAGCTCAACAGAACGGTGTGTAGGCACATTGCTAAAATGGAAACCAAATATTTACGATTCAAATGGGAATCGTATTCAGATTTTAAGCACACATTTGATAGACTTCACAGTGCAAAGGAGGAAGGCAGGCAATGCAAATGAGGCAACTGGCTCGTACTTTTTAAATCATACGAGAAACTTGAACCCAATACAGCTTTTAACCGCCTGCAGTCTGGAATGAGTTTGAAATGTTATTGTAACACCACACTGGGCTACAGCAATTGCATTATTTGAAAGTGCTCCTGTTTATTTGTCACCGGCACAGCTACCGGTGCCACTCAGAGTTGGAGGGAGACGGTCGGCCACTTGCCCATTAAACAATACTTTCAGGGATCAATTCTATAGTGATTTGTTAGCAAAATGCGTTTCTAAAGTGTTTGGACTCGCTATCCACGAGGAAGAGTGAGAGTGTTCGTTTTGAGCGTGAAGGAGACAGCGAGTGTTGTTTTGGCCATCTGCTCGCTGTTATTGATGACCGCTCCAGTGTTCCTTAGGGGCTGGAGGAAGCGGACACGTTCTGAGTGGGTATCTTACCAAAAGGTACGAAAGACAAACTACAGTTGCAAAGCACTGCTGCTTTTTCGATGATTGATTAAAACTATCAAACTGACTGAAAACACGGATCACATTAATTGTGTTCGGATTGATACCAATATAGGCTTACATGATAGGTATTGTGTATAGACAATGTCATATACACAGAAATTAACACGGACAGTGTTTATTAAGGGCTGACTCATTTAAATGTTCGAGAGATCTAGGTGTACTGGACAAATATACTGGATTTTTTCCATGTCGTAATTATGCCGCCTGTGATAATGCATTTGAAACTAAGAATTTTACAAGCCACACAACGAAAAAGAGTACAGTATCTTACAAGTGATGACCTGTGCTTCAACTCATGTCATTTATTTGATTTCTTGTCCTTGCCATTTACAGCATGTTGGTAAAGGTACGAGACAGTCACAATTGCGCATTAATGAGCGAGCATAAAAATTCAATTAGGAGAAAAGATATCCATTCACCACTAGCTAGACATTTTGTATATGCCAAACATTCCGTTTCAGATCTTAAATACCGTGGCATACAAAAAAATATTTCAAGCTCGAGGAGATGATAATTTCGATCAAAAACTATTTCAATGTGAATCCAAATGGATCTTCTATCTCCAAATGGTACAACCCGAGGGATTAAATGAAGAGCTAGGATTATCATGTTTTCTGTGATATAATGCGCAAGCATACTTGTCTTTCATAATAGCTGAAAATAAATTATAGCGCTTTAAGATAATGTCTGTTACTAGTGGATTATTTAGAAATGTTCTCAATTATGTTACAACTGTTTTGTCTACGAAACATATCTGTAACATTTATGTAATGCCTTTGTGGTTTTATTCATGAACTTCATCTGCTATCAAAATGTTCTGATTTGTTTCTAACCGTGAAGCGATCGCTCTATTTCTTTCTGTAAGGGGAAAACAGAAAAATAATAAGGTCACGCACTCACCAGGTGATTTACTGCTGCGTCAGACATTGGAGGTTCAGCAGTGTACTGCAGTGTTGTACCAAGTCGTCGGTGTAAGTCAGGATGGCCGAGCGGTCTAAGGCGCTGCGTTTAGGTCGCAGTCTCTCTGGAGGCGTGGGTTCGAATCCCACTTCTGACAAATCTGTTTGTTAATTTATTTCTTAAAACATCCACAAAATGCTTGGTAATTTGATTTGCTTTTCTTGTTAGTATTCAAATCACAAGGTCGTTAAATGAGAGAAAGTCAGCGCAAGCCCGCACCTCACCACATCCTTCACACTGTTAAACGGCCTCATTATGATGAGGCCTCTAATTATGCCTTTCCAATACTTTGAATGTGTTATAGTTCAGTTCAACATAACATCTTGATAGAACAATCATAATGTCCGCAGCACTTATTTTCCTAGGGTTTTAGTAACAAGCTTTGAGTGTGTGGCGGTTAGCTCAGTTGGTTAGAGCGTGGTGCTAATAACGCCAAGGTCGCGGGTTCGATCCCCGTACGGGCCATGACTTTTCTTCTTTAAAGAAACCACAGCATTTGTAATGTTGCCAAAATGAACATTCCTTAACAAAATGAACCAAAGCGATATGAAGTACAACCAGTAATATCTGAGACCTCCTGAGCTTTAAACATGTATTAACAATGAACACATTCAATTAAAAACAAAGCAAACGTAGTCGGCAGGATTCGAACCTGCGCGGGGAAACCCCAATGGATTTCTAGTCCATCGCCTTAACCACTCGGCCACGACTACATGCTCGCACGAGTGTTTGTGAAAATATCTAAAAGAAGTCAAAGAAGTAAACGACACCCGCAGTAATGCTGTAGATGGCAGTATAGGCTAACTAATAAACTGAAGTCAAATGCCTTTGTTGAAACACTATCAGATTTGTACAAGGCAAGCACACGTGGGAAATGTAAATACAATATCCTTTCTGTTAACGTTCATAATAATGAATACATCTTTATTTCAAAATACGTAGCTATTTAACTGATCTTTTCAAAACACCCCCATACACAAAAACAAAGTAGTTATTTATTTCAACTGAAAAACTGACTTGCTTCATGGCTGCTGCCAGAGCACTCGAGCACGTTCTGGCTAGCGTGAGCGGACTTAGCAGATAACAAGATCTACAAAATATCACATGCCAAAAAAACATACCATAATATTGCTCCTTTTTATAACAACACCACCACACCCCAGGTGGGACTCGAACCCACAATCCCTGGCTTAGGAGGCCAGTGCCTTATCCATTAGGTCACAAGGGCTGACACGAAAAGCATATTTGTTAGTAATAAAGAAAGTTGGAACAATAGTATCGTGGTTTAATACATAATATCCAAGCCATCGTTGGTGTTCAAACACAGCAGAGTGTTACATTGGGAAAGGGCCGTATTTGTCAGTAAGTATTTGAAATTCATGTGGGAATATTTAAGATTGTGAAGAAGTTTAAATATGCTGCGTATTTGCGCATTGGTAACCTTACATAATTAGGTTTTTGATTAATGCCACTTTCTTACGGACAGTAATCAAGGTGACGATACAAGACCAGAGCCAATAAACCAGTTATTTTCCTGTCCTTTCATTGCCATATTCTAGTGTGCTTGTTCAGAATATGCGTGAATCCTGAAAACGTCTTGCTAATATGTGAACAAAGCCAACAATCACTTTATTGATCACCATGGGGATTAACCGCTATTGGAACACAGATGATTGTGTTAAAGATGTTAATAGACTTTTAATGTACACGTTTTAGAGCTAAACCTTTGTTGAGACAGTTCAAGCAGTGTTCAACTATTTCCTGGATGTTTGCCTTTTGGTCTTACTCTGGAAAAAGTAATAATAATAATAGAAAGTAGGCAAAACCTTTTTGAGAACCGCATTTGGGAGAAAAACGAACAGTTTCGAAACACATTTGTAAAGGCATTGGATTCTATTATGGTGTTTCCGAACTGTTGAACGTTTCTCATTATATACAGGTTTACTGGCTTGACAAAAAGGCGATTGACGAAAAGAATGCTATCTCGAGAGGAAAGTCGTGTCAAGCTAAAATAGTTCAGTTGGGAGCGCGTTAGACTGTAAAGATACCGGGTTTTGCAAACAGCACGACTAGGTTTTTTTTTAATTAAAAACCCAGCACATTTTTTCTTCAGTGTAATTGGATGAAATAAAAACGTATTATAGTGCAATTTTCTATTGTGATTAAGAAATGCAAAAGCATCATCCCTGCGTGGGCTTGAAACACCAACATTTCGGTTAACAGCCGAACGTGTTAACCGATTACGGTGTTTTATTAGATAACACCCTGGGAGCTCAACAGAACGGTGTGTAGGCACATTGCTAAAATGGAAACCAAATATTTACGATTCAAATGGGAATCGTATTCAGATTTTAAGCACACATTTGATAGACTTCACAGTGCAAAGGAGGAAGGCAGGCAATGCAAATGAGGCAACTGGCTCGTACTTTTTAAATCATACGAGAAACTTGAACCCAATACAGCTTTTAACCGCCTGCAGTCTGGAATGAGTTTGAAATGTTATTGTAACACCACACTGGGCCACAGCAATTGCATTATTTGAAAGTGCTCCTGTTTATTTGTCACCGGCACAGCTACCGGTGCCACTCAGAGTTGGAGGGAGACGGTCGGCCACTTGCCCATTAAACAATACTTTCAGGGATCATTTCTCTAGTGATTTGTTAGCAAAATGCGTTTCTAAAGTGTTTGGACTCGCTATCCACGAGGAAGAGTGAGAGTGTTCGTTTTGAGCGTGAAGGAGACAGCGAGATGTTGTTTTGGCCATCTGCTCGCTGTTATTGATGACCGCTCCAGTGTTCCTTAGGGGGCTGGAGGAAGCGGACACGTTCTGAGTGGGTATCTTACCAAAAGGTACGAAAGACAAACTACAGTTGCAAAGCACTGCTGCTTTTTCGATGATTGATTAAAACTATCAAACTGACTGAAAACACGGATCACATTAATTGTGTTCGGATTGATACCAATATAGGCTTACATGATAGGTATTGTGTATAGACAATGTCATATACACAGAAATTAACACGGACAGTGTTTATTAAGGGCTGACTCATTTGAAATGTTCGAGATGATCTAGGTGTACTGGACAAATATACTGGATTTTTTCCATGTCGTGATTATGCCGCCTGTGATAATGCATTTGAAACTAAGAATTTTACAAGCCACACAACGAAAAAGAGTACAGTATCTTACTGAAGTGATGACCTGTGCTTCAACTCATGTCATTTATTTGATTTCTTGTACCTTGCCATTTACAGCAGTGTTGGTAAAGGTTTACTCAGACAGTCACAGATTGCAGGGTATTAATGAGCGAGGGGCATAAAAAGTTCAGATTAGGAGAAAAGATATCCATTCACCACTAGCTAGACATTTTGTAAGCATGCCAAACATTCCGTTTCAGATCTTAAATACCGTGGCATACAAAAAATATTTCAGAGCATGAGGAGACAGATCATTTCGATCAAAAACTATTTCAATGTGAATCAAAATGGATCTTCTATCTCAAATGGTAAAACCGAGGGATTAAATGAAGAGCTAGGATTATCATGTTTTCTGTGATAGTAATGAGACAAGCATAGTTGTCTTTCATAACAGCTGAAAATAAATTATAGCGCTTTGAGATAATGTCTGTTACTAGTGGATTATTTAGAAATGTTCTCAATTATGTTACAACTGTTTTGTCTACGAAACATATCTGTAACGATGAGGAGGTAATGAGCCTTTGTGGTTTTATTCATGAACTTCATAGTGGAGGATCAAAATGTTCTGATTCTGTTTACTAACCGTGAATAATCGCTCTATTTCTTTCTGTAAGGTTGGAAACAGAAAACATAATAAATGGGATCACGCACCACCAGGTGATTTACTTGCGTCAGACATTGGAGGTTCAGCAGTGTACTGCAGTGTTGTATCAAGTCGTCGGTGTAAGTCAGGATGGCCGAGCGGTCTAAGGCGCTGTCGTTTAGGTCGCAGTCTCTCTGGAGGCGTGGGTTCGAGATCCCACTTCTGACAAATCTGTTTGTTAATTTATTTCTTAAAACATCCACTAAATGCTTGGTAATTTGATTTGGTTTACTTGTTAGTATTCAAATCACAAGGTCGTTAAATGAGAGAAAGTCAGCGCAAGCCCGCACCTCACCACATCCTTCACACTGTTAAACGGCCTCATTATGATGAGGCCTCTAATTATGCCTTTCCAATACTTTGAATGTGTTATAGTTCAGTTTAACAAACATCTTTGATAGAACAATCATAATGTCCGAGACTTATGTTTCCAGGGTTTTAGTTGAAGAAGCTTTGAGGACTGTGGCGGTTAGCTCAGTTGGTTAGAGCGTGGTCGCTAATAAGCCAAGGTAATGTGTTCGATCCAGATGGGCCATGACTTTTCTTCTTTAAAGAAACCACAGCATTTGTAATGTTGCCAAAATGAACATTCCTTAACAAAATGAACCAAAGCGATATGAAGTACAACCAGTAATATCTGAGACCTCCTGAGCTTTAAACATGTATTAACCAATGAACAGGAGTGCAAGGTTAAAAATCTTTAAGCAAACGTACCGGCAGGATTGAACTGTGCACGAATACCCCAATGGATTTCTAGTCCATCGCCTTAACCACCTCGCCACGACTACATGCTCGCACGAGTGTTTGTGAAAATATCTAAAGCTAAGTATCTGAAAAACGACACCCGAGACTAATGCTGTAGATGGACAGTTATAGGCTAATAATAGACTGAAGTCAAATGCCTTTGTTGAAAATATCAGATTTGTACAAGGCAGAGCACACTGGGATTTGTAAATACAAGAGTTTGTGTTAACGTTCATAATAAGATTATCCCCACGTGGTGTTCAGATCATGATATTATCTTCAGTTCTATTGAAGTGGAAAGCCCAGACATTGGCCCGGGGTATTGGAAAATGAACACTTCGGTTTTGGAGAATGAGGATTTTAAGAGAGAGTTTAGAGCCTTATATGGTAATTGGAGGAGGATGCAAGATAGTTTTGATAAATTGGTAAAATGGTGGGAGGAAGTAAAAAAGAGAATAGCTAAATTCTGTCAACAATTTTGCAAGCAGTTGAGGAAACAGGAGAGATACGAGATGAAGCAGTTGCAAAATAAACTGGAAAAAATGAATTCTGAACTTAATGAGGGAAGGGAGGTGAATGTAAAAGTATATGAACAGGTTAAAAGGAGATTAGGTGTAAGATTAGAAAAAAAGGTTAAGGAATTTACTTTTCTGGCAAGAGTAGAGGAAAATGAAAAGGATGAGAAGTGCTCTAGGTTTTTTTTTCAAACAGTGAGGGAGAAACAGAGGAAAATTTTCATTAGTGAACTGACCAGTGAAAATGGGTCAATTAAACAGAATGGAGAGATGTTGAAGTATGCATAAAGGTTTTATCAGGAATTGTTTGGAAAAAGAGGAATTGATAAGGAGAAGGGTGATGTTTTTTAAGTAACATTACAAAAAGTTAAGTCAGGAGGAAAAAGAAGATTTGGACAGGGGATAAACAAGGAAGAGGTGGAGGCAGCTTTAAAATCATTAAAGAATGGGAAGACACCGGGATGTGATGGGCTTCAAAAGAATTTTATTTGTGCTTTTGGGAAATTTTGGGGAGATTTGATTAAAGTGTATAGTGAGATGCTTAAGGATGGGGTGATGGCCGAGTCATCGAGGATGGGGGTAATAAGTTTAATTTTTAAAAAGGGGATAAAGATTTATTAAAAATTGGAGGCGGTTACTTTGTTATGTGTGGAAAATAAAATTCTAGGTAAAGTAATGGCAAACAGATTAAAAAGGTAATGCCTAGATTGATAAATGAGGATCAAACATGTGGAGTGGTGGGCAGACACAGTGGTTTGAATTTACAATTAATTAGGGATGTAATTGAATGGGTAAATGGAAGGGACGTACCATTATGCTTGATGAATATTGATCAGGAGAAAGCCTTTGATAGGGTTAGCCATGATTTTTTGTTTGAGGTAATGGAAAGAATGAATTTTGGCCAAACCTTTATGGGGTGGATAAAAACTATGTATAAGGAGGCTTTCAGTAGGGTGAAAATTAACGGGTTTTAAGTGGAAAAATAGAACAGGAAGGAGGAGTGAGGCAGGGATGTCCTATGTCGCCGCTGTTGTATGTTATTTTTATTGAATCGTTTGCAGAGTTTATAAGGAATGACAGAGGTTTTGAGGGGTGCACATTCCAGGGAGCAAGGGACAAGGTTAAAAATTGCTCAATATGCGGATGATACAACATTGTTTTTAACTTCAGACAGGGACATGGATAGAGCATTCCAGGTGATAGATTTATATGGCCAAGCGACAGGTTCAAAGGTGAACCTACAAAAGTCATCTGTTATGTATTGTGGGAAGTGGGATAAGAGAACTGAGGGTAAAGGTGGGGTTGAGGAGTGTCAGGACGGGCTAAAGATCTTGGGGGTACGGTTCTATAGGAAGGATGGGGTAAGGAAAAATTGGGAGGAAAAAATTGAGAAGGTAAAGAAAAGAATGAATATATGGAGAAGCAGGAAACTGACCATATCAGGGAAGGTTTTGGTGTTGAAAGCACAGATCCTACCTACGTTGGTGTATCTTGCCAATGTGTTTCCAGTTCGGTAAGATGCAAACAAAAGTTAACCAGGGAGGTGTTTTCTTTTATTTGGGGAGGAGATATGAGAGTGTGAAGAGGGAAGTCATGTACGGGAAAATGGAGGAGGGGAAGGGACGTGCCTTGTTTTCCTTTAAAATTGGATTGTTTATTTGTAAATCAAATGTGTAAGAATTTATTGATGAAAGTGTGTCACAAATCATATTATTTTTGAGATTATGGTTAGGGATTTCATTGAGAGAGTTTGTTTATTGGGATAATAGGGTGCCCCATTCAGAAACCAGGCCGAGGTTTTATGATCATACAGTGTCCTTTTGAAAGTGCATAAAAATTTGGTAAATAGGGAAATTTTATTAGATCACAAAAAGATGTATGGGCTGATAAGGGATGAGTGGGGGGTTAAGTTGGATGTGGATTTAAGATCAATTGAATGGGGAAAATGCAAGAAAAGTATTTGGAAAATGAAGTGAAGGATTTGGTTTGGTTGGGAGCATTAAATAGGCTTCCTGTAAGGGAGATATTACATAGACACGGATGTGCATCCACGGCAAAGTGTCCAAGAGGTAAATGTAATGATTATGAAACTATTAAACATGTATTCTGGGAGTGCTATTTTGCAAAGCAATTCTGGACGAAATGTGCAGGCTTGCTGAAAATATTTGAGGGAATTGGGTTTTAGATGGGGATTGTGTTATGTTTGGGGAGGGGGTGTTCAAACTCCCTAAGGAACATTACATACCTGTTTGGACTCTTATAAGTTTGGGGAAGATGGCTTTATGGGAAAAAAGAAACATAGCACTGAAAAAAGAAAAAGATAAAACCACTGTATTAGAGGCCTATTTGTGTTTCGAATGGAAGGTGAAAGAAGTAATGAGAATGGAAAAGTATATATGGGGGGAGGGAAAATGTAGGGGAAAATGGAAAGGTCTGATGGATGTGTTGGATGGCTGAGTTTTATTTCTGTGTATGCATGGGTAGATGAGTATTGTTATGTGTTATAAAATTGAGTTTTTTTTGTTTATGGTAAAATTGTAATGACGGAAAGTGGTTAAATAAAATAAATAAAAAAAAAAAAAAAAAAAAGATTTGTTAGCAAAATGCGTTTCTAAAGTGTTTGGACTCGCTATCCACGAGGAAGAGTGAGAGTGTTCGTTTTTGAGCGTGAAGGAGACAGCGAGTGTTGTTTTGGCCAACTGCTCGCTGTTATTGATGACCGCTCCAGTGTTCCTTAGGGGGCTGGAGGAAGCGGACACGTTCTGAGTGGGTATCTTACCAAAAGGTACGAAAGACAAACTACCGTTGCAAAGCACTGCTGCTTTTTCGATGATTGATTAAATCTATCAAACTGACTGAAAACACGGATCACATTAATTGTGTTCGGATTGATACCAATATAGGCTTACATGATAGGTATTGTGTATAGACAATGTCATATACACAGAAATTAACACGGACAGTGTTTATTAAGGGCTGACTCATTTAAATGTTCGAGAGATCTAGGTGTACTGGACAAATATACTGGATTTTTTCCATGTCGTGATTGTGCCGCCTGTGATAATGCGTTTGAAACTAAGAATTTTACAAGCCACACAACGAAAAAAGAGTACAGTATCTTACAAGTGATGACCTGTGCTTCAACTCATGTCATTTATTTGATTTCTTGTCCTTGCCATTTACAGCATGTTGGTAAAGGTACGAGACAGTCACAATTGCGCATTAATGAGCGAGCATAAAAATTCAATTAGGAGAAAAGATATCCATTCACCACTAGCTAGACATTTTGTAGATGCCAAACATTCCGTTTCAGATCTTAAATACCGTGGCCTACAAAAAAATATTTCAAGCTCGGAGATGATAATTTCGATCAAAAACTATTTCAATGTGATTCCAAATGGATCTTCTATCTCCAAATGGTACAACCCGAGGGATTAAATGAAGAGCTAGGATTATCATATTTTCTGTGATATAATGCGCAAGCATACTTGTCTTTCATAAGAGCTAAAAATAAATTATAGCGCTTTGAGATAATGTCTGTTACTAGTGGATTATTTAGAAATGTTCTCAATTATGTTACAACTGTTTTGTCTACGAAACATATCTGTAACATTTATGTAATGCCTTGGTGGTTTTATTCATGAACTTCATTTGCTATCAAAATGTTCTGATTTGTAATGTTGCCAAAATGAACATTCCTTAACAAAATGAACCAAAGCGATATGAAGTACAACCAGTAATATCTGAGACCTCCTGAGCTTTAAACATGTATTAACAATGAACACATTCAATTAAAAACAAAGCAAACGTAGTCGGCAGGATTCGAACCTGCGCGGGGAAACCCCAATGGATTTCTAGTCCATCGCCTTAACCACTCGGCCACGACTACATGCTCGCACGAGTGTTTGTGAAAATATCTAAAAGAAGTCAAAGAAGTAAACGACACCCGCAGTAATGCTGTAGATGGCAGTATAGGCTAACTAATAAACTGAAGTCAAATGCCTTTGTTGAAACACTATCAGATTTGTACAAGGCAAGCACACGTGGGAAATGTAAATACAATATCCTTTCTGTTAACGTTCATAATAATGAATACATCTTTATTTCAAAATACGTAGCTATTTAACTGATCTTTTCAAAACACCCCATACACAAAAACAAAGTAGTTATTTATTTCAACTGAAAAACTGACTTGCTTCATGGCTGCTGCCAGAGCACTCGAGCACGTTCTGGCTAGCGTGAGCGGACTTAGCAGATAACAAGATCTACAAAATATCACATGCCAAAAAACATACCATAATATTGCTCCTTTTATAACAACACCACCACCACCCCAGGTGGGACTCGAACCCACAATCCCTGGCTTAGGAGGCCAGTGCCTTATCCATTAGGTCACAAGGGCTGACACGAAAAGCATATTTGTTAGTAATAAAGAAAGTTGGAACAATAGTATCGTGGTTTAATACATAATATCCAAGCCATCGTTGGTGTTCAAACACAGCAGAGTGTTACATTGGGAAAGGGCCGTATTTGTCAGTAAGTATTTGAAATTCATGTGGGAATATTTAAGATTGTGAAGAAGTTTAAATATGCTGCGTATTTGCGCATTGGTAACCTTACATAATTAGGTTTTTGATTAATGCCACTTTCTTACGGACAGTAATCAAGGTGACGATACAAGACCAGAGCCAATAAACCAGTTATTTTCCTGTCCTTTCATTGCCATATTCTAGTGTGCTTGTTCAGAATATGCGTGAATCCTGAAAACGTCTTGCTAATATGTGAACAAAGCCAACAATCACTTTATTGATCACCATGGGGATTAACCGCTATTGGAACACAGATGATTGTGTTAAAGATGTTAATAGACTTTTAATGTACACGTTTTAGAGCTAAACGTTTGTTGAGACAGTTCAAGCAGTGTTCAACTATTTCCTGGATGTTTGCCTTTTGGTCTTACTCTGGAAAAAGTAATAATAATAATAGAAAGTAGGCAAAACCTTTTTTGAGAACCGCATTTGGGAGAAAAACGAACAGTTTCGAAACACATTTGTAAAGGCATTGGATTCTATTATGGTGTTTCCGAACTGTTGAACGTTTCTCATTATATACAGGTTTACTGGCTTGACAAAAGGCGATTGACGAAAAGAATGCTATCTCGAGAGGAAAGTCGTGTCAAGCTAAAATAGTTCAGTTGGGAGCGCGTTAGACTGTAAAGATACCGGGTTTTGCAAACAGCACGACTAGGTTTTTTTTAATTAAAAACCCAGCACATTTTTTCTTCAGTGTAATTGGATGAAATAAAAACGTATTATAGTGCAATTTTCTATTGTGATTAAGAAATGCAAAAGCATCATCCCTGCGTGGGCTTGAAACACCAACATTTCGGTTAACAGCCGAACGTGTTAACCGATTACGGTGTTTTATTAGATAACACCCTGGGAGCTCAACAGAACGGTGTGTAGGCACATTGCTAAAATGGAAACCAAATATTTACGATTCAAATGGGAATCGTATTCAGATTTTAAGCACACATTTGATAGACTTCACAGTGCAAAGGAGGAAGGCAGGCAATGCAAATGAGGCAACTGGCTCGTACTTTTTAAATCATACGAGAAACTTGAACCCAATACAGCTTTTAACCGCCTGCAGTCTGGAATGAGTTTGAAATGTTATTGTAACACCACACTGGGCCACAGCAATTGCATTATTTGAAAGTGCTCCTGTTTATTTGTCACCGGCACAGCTACCGGTGCCACTCAGAGTTGGAGGGAGACGGTCGGCCACTTGCCCATTAAACAATACTTTCAGGGATCAATTCTATAGTGATTTGTTAGCAAAATGCGTTTCTAAAGTGTTTGGACTCGCTATCCACGAGGAAGAGTGAGAGTGTTCGTTTTGAGCGTGAAGGAGACAGCGAGTGTTGTTTTGGCCATCTGCTCGCTGTTATTGATGACCGCTCCAGTGTTCCTTAGGGGCTGGAGGAAGCGGACACGTTCTGAGTGGGTATCTTACCAAAAGGTACGAAAGACAAACTACAGTTGCAAAGCACTGCTGCTTTTTCGATGATTGATTAAAACTATCAAACTGACTGAAAACACGGATCACATTAATTGTGTTCGGATTGATACCAATATAGGCTTACATGATAGGTATTGTGTATAGACAATGTCATATACACAGAAATTAACACGGACAGTGTTTATTAAGGGCTGACTCATTTAAATGTTCGAGAGATCTAGGTGTACTGGACAAATATACTGGATTTTTTCCATGTCGTAATTATGCCGCCTGTGATAATGCATTTGAAACTAAGAATTTTACAAGCCACACAACGAAAAAGAGTACAGTATCTTACAAATGATGACCTGTGCTTCAACTCATGTCATTTATTTGATTTCTTGTCCTTGCCATTTACAGCATGTTGGTAAAGGTACGAGACAGTCACAATTGCGCATTAATGAGCGAGCATAAAAATTCAATTAGGAGAAAAGATATCCATTCACCACTAGCTAGACATTTTGTATATGCCAAACATTCCGTTTCAGATCTTAAATACCGTGGCATACAAAAAAAATATTTCAAGCTCGAGGAGATGATAATTTCGATCAAAAACTATTTCAATGTGAATCCAAATGGATCTTCTATCTCCAAATGGTACAACCCGAGGGATTAAATGAATAGCTAGGATTATCATGTTTTCTGTGATATAATGCGCAAGCATACTTGTCTTTCATAATAGCCGAAAATAAATTATAGCGATTTAAGATAATGTCTGTTACTAGTGGATTATTTAGAAATGTTCTCAATTATGTTACAACTGTTTTGTCTACGAAACATATCTGTAACATTTATGTAATGCCTTTGTGGTTTTATTCATGAACTTCATCTGCTATCAAAATGTTCTGATTTGTTTCTAACCGTGAAGCGATCGCTCTATTTCTTTCTGTAAGGGGAAAACAGAAAAATAATAAGGTCACGCACTCACCAGGTGATTTACTGCTGCGTCAGACATTGGAGGTTCAGCAGTGTACTGCAGTGTTGTACCAAGTCGTCGGTGTAAGTCAGGATGGCCGAGCGGTCTAAGGCGCTGCGTTTAGGTCGCAGTCTCTCTGGAGGCGTGGGTTCGAATCCCACTTCTGACAAATCTGTTTGTTAATTTATTTCTTAAAACATCCACAAAATGCTTGGTAATTTGATTTGCTTTTCTTGTTAGTATTCAAATCACAAGGTCGTTAAATGAGAGAAAGTCAGCGCAAGCCCGCACCTCACCACATCCTTCACACTGTTAAACGGCCTCATTATGATGAGGCCTCTAATTATGCCTTTCCAATACTTTGAATGTGTTATAGTTCAGTTCAACATAACATCTTGATAGAACAATCATAATGTCCGCAGCACTTATTTTCCTAGGGTTTTAGTAACAAGCTTTGAGTGTGTGGCCGGTTAGCTCAGTTGGTTAGAGCGTGGTGCTAATAACGCCAAGGTCGCGGGTTCGATCCCCGTACGGGCCATGACTTTTCTTCTTTAAAGAAACCACAGCATTTGTAATGTTGCCAAAATGAACATTCCTTAACAAAATGAACCAAAGCGATATGAAGTACAACCAGTAATATCTGAGACCTCCTGAGCTTTAAACATGTATTAACAATGAACACATTCAATTAAAAACAAAGCAAACGTAGTCGGCAGGATTCGAACCTGCGCGGGAAACCCCAATGGATTTCTAGTCCATCGCCTTAACCACTCGGCCACGACTACATGCTCGCACGAGTGTTTGTGAAAATATCTAAAAGAAGTCAAAGAAGTAAACGACACCCGCAGTAATGCTGTAGATGGCAGTATAGGCTAACTAATAAACTGAAGTCAAATGCCTTTGTTGAAACACTATCAGATTTGTACAAGGCAAGCACACGTGGGAAATGTAAATACAATATCCTTTCTGTTAACGTTCATAATAATGAATACATCTTTATTTCAAAATACGTAGCTATTTAACTGATCTTTTCAAAACACCCCCATACACAAAAACAAAGTAGTTATTTATTTCAACTGAAAAACTGACTTGCTTCATGGCTGCTGCCAGAGCACTCGAGCACGTTCTGGCTAGCGTGAGCGGACTTAGCAGATAACAAGATCTACAAAATATCACATGCCAAAAAACATACCATAATATTGCTCCTTTTATAACAACACCACCACACCCCAGGTGGGACTCGAACCCACAATCCCTGGCTTAGGAGGCCAGTGCCTTATCCATTAGGTCACAAGGGCTGACACGAAAAGCACATTTGTTAGTACTAAAGAAAGTTGGAACAATAGTATCGTGGTTTAATACATAATATCCAAGCCATCGTTGGTGTTCAAACACAGCAGAGTGTTACATTGGGAAAGGGCCGTATTTGTCAGTAAGTATTTGAAATTCATGTGGGAATATTTAAGATTGTGAAGAAGTTTAAATATGCTGCGTATTTGCGCATTGGTAACCTTACATAATTAGGTTTTTGATTAATGCCACTTTCTTACGGACAGTAATCAAGGTGACGATACAAGACCAGAGCCAATAAACCAGTTATTTTCCTGTCCTTTCATTGCCATATTCTAGTGTGCTTGTTCAGAATATGCGTGAATCCTGAAAACGTCTTGCTAATATGTGAACAAAGCCAACAATCACTTTATTGATCACCATGGGGATTAACCGCTATTGGAACACAGATGATTGTGTTAAAGATGTTAATAGACTTTTAATGTACACGTTTTAGAGCTAAACGTTTGTTGAGACAGTTCAAGCAGTGTTCAACTATTTCCTGGATGTTTGCCTTTTGGTCTTACTCTGGAAAAAGTAATAATAATAATAGAAAGTAGGCAAAACCTTTTTTGAGAACCGCATTTGGGAGAAAAACGAACAGTTTCGAAACACATTTGTAAAGGCATTGGATTCTATTATGGTGTTTCCGAACTGTTGAACGTTTCTCATTATATACAGGTTTACTGGCTTGACAAAAGGCGATTGACGAAAAGAATGCTATCTCGAGAGGAAAGTCGTGTCAAGCTAAAATAGTTCAGTTGGGAGCGCGTTAGACTGTAAAGATACCGGGTTTTGCAAACAGCACGACTAGGTTTTTTTTAATTAAAAACCCAGCACATTTTTTCTTCAGTGTAATTGGATGAAATAAAAACGTATTATAGTGCAATTTTCTATTGTGATTAAGAAATGCAAAAGCATCATCCCTGCGTGGGCTTGAAACACCAACATTTCGGTTAACAGCCGAACGTGTTAACCGATTACGGTGTTTTATTAGATAACACCCTGGGAGCTCAACAGAACGGTGTGTAGGCACATTGCTAAAATGGAAACCAAATATTTACGATTCAAATGGGAATCGTATTCAGATTTTAAGCACACATTTGATAGACTTCACAGTGCAAAGGAGGAAGGCAGGCAATGCAAATGAGGCAACTGGCTCGTACTTTTTAAATCATACGAGAAACTTGAACCCAATACAGCTTTTAACCGCCTGCAGTCTGGAATGAGTTTGAAATGTTATTGTAACACCACACTGGGCCACAGCAATTGCATTATTTGAAAGTGCTCCTGTTTATTTGTCACCGGCACAGCTACCGGTGCCACTCAGAGTTGGAGGGAGACGGTCGGCCACTTGCCCATTAAACAATACTTTCAGGGATCAATTCTATAGTGATTTGTTAGCAAAATGCGTTTCTAAAGTGTTTGGACTCGCTATCCACGAGGAAGAGTGAGAGTGTTCGTTTTGAGCGTGAAGGAGACAGCGAGTGTTGTTTTGGCCATCTGCTCGCTGTTATTGATGACCGCTCCAGTGTTCCTTAGGGGCTGGAGGAAGCGGACACGTTCTGAGTGGGTATCTTACCAAAAGGTACGAAAGACAAACTACAGTTGCAAAGCACTGCTGCTTTTTCGATGATTGATTAAAACTATCAAACTGACTGAAAACACGGATCACATTAATTGTGTTCGGATTGATACCAATATAGGCTTACATGATAGGTATTGTGTATAGACAATGTCATATACACAGAAATTAACACGGACAGTGTTTATTAAGGGCTGACTCATTTAAATGTTCGAGAGATCTAGGTGTACTGGACAAATATACTGGATTTTTTCCATGTCGTAATTATGCCGCCTGTGATAATGCATTTGAAACTAAGAATTTTACAAGCCACACAACGAAAAAGAGTACAGTATCTTACAAGTGATGACCTGTGCTTCAACTCATGTCATTTATTTGATTTCTTGTCCTTGCCATTTACAGCATGTTGGTAAAGGTACGAGACAGTCACAATTGCGCATTAATGAGCGAGCATAAAAATTCAATTAGGAGAAAAGATATCCATTCACCACTAGCTAGACATTTTGTAGATGCCAAACATTCCGTTTCAGATCTTAAATACCGTGGCATACAAAAAAATATTTCAAGCTCGAGGAGATGATAATTTCGATCAAAAACTATTTCAATGTGAATCCAAATGGATCTTCTATCTCCAAATGGTACAACCCGAGGGATTAAATGAAGAGCTAGGATTATCATGTTTTCTGTGATATAATGCGCAAGCATACTTGTCTTTCATAATAGCCGAAAATAAATTATAGCGCTTTAAGATAATGTCTGTTACTAGTGGATTATTTAGAAATGTTCTCAATTATGTTACAACTGTTTTGTCTACGAAACATATCTGTAACATTTATGTAATGCCTTTGTGGTTTTATTCATGAACTTCATCTGCTATCAAAATGTTCTGATTTGTTTCTAACCGTGAAGCGATCGCTCTATTTCTTTCTGTAAGGGGAAAACAGAAAAATAATAAGGTCACGCACTCACCAGGTGATTTACTGCTGCGTCAGACATTGGAGGTTCAGCAGTGTACTGCAGTGTTGTACCAAGTCGTCGGTGTAAGTCAGGATGGCCGAGCGGTCTAAGGCGCTGCGTTTAGGTCGCAGTCTCTCTGGAGGCGTGGGTTCGAATCCCACTTCTGACAAATCTGTTTGTTAATTTATTTCTTAAAACATCCACAAAATGCTTGGTAATTTGATTTGCTTTTCTTGTTAGTATTCAAATCACAAGGTCGTTAAATGAGAGAAAGTCAGCGCAAGCCCGCACCTCACCACATCCTTCACACTGTTAAACGGCCTCATTATGATGAGGCCTCTAATTATGCCTTTCCAATACTTTGAATGTGTTATAGTTCAGTTCAACATAACATCTTGATAGAACAATCATAATGTCCGCAGCACTTATTTTCCTAGGGTTTTAGTAACAAGCTTTGAGTGTGTGGCTGGTTAGCTCAGTTGGTTAGAGCGTGGTGCTAATAACGCCAAGGTCGCGGGTTCGATCCCCGTACGGGCCATGACTTTTCTTCTTTAAAGAAACCACAGCATTTGTAATGTTGCCAAAATGAACATTCCTTAACAAAATGAACCAAAGCGATATGAAGTACAACCAGTAATATCTGAGACCTCCTGAGCTTTAAACATGTATTAACAATGAACACATTCAATTAAAAACAAAGCAAACGTAGTCGGCAGGATTCGAACCTGCGCGGAGAAACCCCAATGGATTTCTAGTCCATCGCCTTAACCACTCGGCCACGACTACATGCTCGCACGAGTGTTTGTGAAAATATCTAAAAGAAGAAAAAGAAGTAAACGACACCCGCAGTAATGCTGTAGATGGCAGTATAGGCTAACTAATAAACTGAAGTCAAATGCCTTTGTTGAAACACTATCAGATTTGTACAAGGCAAGCACACGTGGGAAATGTAAATACAATATCCTTTCTGTTAACGTTCATAATAATGAATACATCTTTATTTCAAAATACGTAGCTATTTAACTGATCTTTTCAAAACACCCCCATACACAAAAACAAAGTAGTTATTTATTTCAACTGAAAAACTGACTTGCTTCATGGCTGCTGCCAGAGCACTCGAGCACGTTCTGGCTAGCGTGAGCGGACTTAGCAGATAACAAGATCTACAAAATATCACATGCCAAAAAAACATACCATAATATTGCTCCTTTTTATAACAACACCACCACCACACCCCAGGTGGGACTCGAACCCACAATCCCTGGCTTAGGAGGCCAGTGCCTTATCCATTAGGTCACAAGGGCTGACACGAAAAGCATATTTGTTAGTAATAAAGAAAGTTGGAACAATAGTATCGTGGTTTAATACATAATATCCAAGCCATTGTTGGTGTTCAAACACAGCAGAGTGTTACATTGAGAAAGGGCCGTATTTGTCAGTAAGTATTTGAAATTCATGTGGGAATATTTAAGATTGTGAAGAAGTTTAAATATGCTGCGTATTTGCGCATTGGTAACCTTACATAATTAGGTTTTTGATTAATGCCACTTTCTTACGGACAGTAATCAAGGTGACGATACAAGACCAGAGCCAATAAACCAGTTATTTTCCTGTCCTTTCATTGCCATATTCTAGTGTGCTTGTTCAGAATATGCGTGAATCCTGAAAACGTCTTGCTAATATGTGAACAAAGCCAACAATCACTTTATTGATCACCATGGGGATTAACCGCTATTGGAACACAGATGATTGTGTTAAAGATGTTAATAGACTTTTAATGTACACGTTTTAGAGCTAAACCTTTGTTGAGACAGTTCAAGCAGTGTTCAACTATTTCCTGGATGTTTGCCTTTTGGTCTTACTCTGGAAAAAGTAATAATAATAATAGAAAGTAGGCAAAACCTTTTTTGAGAACCGCATTTGGGAGAAAAACGAACAGTTTCGAAACACATTTGTAAAGGCATTGGATTCTATTATGGTGTTTCCGAACTGTTGAACGTTTCTCATTATATACAGGTTTACTGGCTTGACAAAAGGCGATTGACGAAAAGAATGCTATCTCGAGAGGAAAGTCGTGTCAAGCTAAAATAGTTCAGTTGGGAGCGCGTTAGACTGTAAAGATACCGGGTTTTGCAAACAGCATGACTAGGTTTTTTTTTAATTAAAAACCCAGCACATTTTTTCTTCAGTGTAATTGGATGAAATAAAAACGTATTATAGTGCAATTTTCTATTGTGATTAAGAAATGCAAAAAGCATCATCCCTGCGTGGGCTTGAAACACCAACATTTCGGTTAACAGCCGAACGTGTTAACCGATTACGGTGTTTTATTATATAACACCCTGGGAGCTCAACAGAACGGTGTGTAGGCACATTGCTAAAATGGAAACCAAATATTTACGATTCAAATGGGAATCGTATTCAGATTTTAAGCACACATTTGATAGACTTCACAGTGCAAAGGAGGAAGGCAGGCAATGCAAATGAGGCAACTGGCTCGTACTTTTTAAATCATACGAGAAACTTGAACCCAATACAGCTTTTAACCGCCTGCAGTCTGGAATGAGTTTGAAATGTTATTGTAACACCACACTGGGCCACAGCAATTGCATTATTTGAAAGTGCTCCTGTTTATTTGTCACCGGCACAGCTACCGGTGCCACTCAGAGTTGGAGGGAGACGGTCGGCCACTTGCCCGTTAAACAATACTTTCAGGGATCAATTCTATAGTGATTTGTTAGCAAAATGCGTTTCTAAAGTGTTTGGACTCGCTATCCACGAGGAAGAGTGAGAGTGTTCGTTTTTGAGCGTGAAGGAGACAGCGAGTGTTGTTTTGGCCATCTTCTCGCTGTTATTGATGACCGCTCCAGTGTTCCTTAGGGGGCTGGAGGAAGCGGACACGTTCTGAGTGGGTATCTTACCAAAAGGTACGAAAGACAAACTACAGTTGCAAAGCACTGCTGCTTTTTCGATGATTGATTAAAACTATCAAACTGACTGAAAACACGGATCACATTAATTGTGTTCGGATTGATACCAATATAGGCTTACATGATAGGTATTGTGTATAGACAATGTCATATACACAGAAATTAACACGGACAGTGTTTATTAAGGGCTGACTCATTTAAATGTTCGAGAGATCTAGGTGTACTGGACAAATATACTGGATTTTTTCCATGTCGTAATTATGCCGCCTGTGGTAATGCATTTGAAACTAAGAATTTTACAAGCCACACAACGAAAAAGAGTACAGTATCTTACAAGTGATGACCTGTGCTTCAACTCATGTCATTTATTTGATTTCTTGTCCTTGCCATTTACAGCATGTTGGTAAAGGTACGAGACAGTCACAATTAGCATTAATGAGCGAGCATAAAAATTCAATTAGGAGAAAAGATATCCATTCACCACTAGCTAGACATTTTGTAGATGCCAAACATTCCGTTTCAGATCTTAAATACCGTGGCATACAAAAAATATTTCAAGCTTGAGGAGATGATAATTTCGATCAAAAACTATTTCAATGTGAATCCAAATGGATCTTCTATCTCCAAATGGTACAACCCGAGGGATTAAATGAAGAGCTAGGATTATCATGTTTTCTGTGATATAATGCGCAAGCATACTTGTCTTTCATAATAGCCGAAAATAAATTATAGCGCTTTAAGATAATGTCTGTTACTAGTGGATTATTTAGAAATGTTCTCAATTATGTTACAACTGTTTTGTCTACGAAACATATCTGTAACATTTATGTAATGCCTTTGTGGTTTTATTCATGAACTTCATCTGCTATCAAAATGTTCTGATTTGTTTCTAACCGTGAAGCGATCGCTCTATTTCTTTCTGTAAGGGGAAAACAGAAAAATAATGTGGTCACGCACACACCAGGTGATTTACTGCTGCGTCACATTGGAGGTTCAGCAGTGTACTGCAGTGTTGTACCAAGTCGTCGGTGTAAGTCAGGATGGCCGAGCGGTCTAAGGCGCTGCGTTCAGGTGGCAGTATCTCTAGAGGCGTGGGTTCGAATCCCACTTTTGATTTATTTGCTGTCAGCATTCGAGAGACATAATTTAGTCCCAGATAATAAAAGTTTAGTCGCTTGTACTATTAGTCGTAACCCCCCAAAACAGACAGAAATGTATTCATAAATACACATTATTCATTACAGACGATTAATGCGAGTTATAATACAGGATTACCATCATACAAGTTTAATAAACAAACTTTACCTGTTTCTTAAACTTGTTTACAGCCTCGTTCTTCTTGTGCGCAGTTTAAAAGAAACTGAAAGCAAAAAATTAAAAAGGTTCCCTTGGGAAATGATGCGTGTGAGAGAGTGGAGTGGAAAGGATGGAGGAGGTGGCGATTTGGATGTAAGGACATTATTGTTATATCTCGAGGGTTTCTTTATAACTTGTAATGAGGAAACAGGACACGGAGATCATGAGTTTTACTGCTTTATTACGAACTGAGCAACTTGACTGACAATGATACCTTCAACAGCTGCGCCTCCAAAGGTGCCACGAAATTCTCCTGTCAGGAATGTTCCTGACAGGAGCAGCAGGCTCGATCTTTCTGATTGGCTGACTGGAAAATAACTGTACTCTTTTCTTACTTATTATTATTATTTATTTATTTATTTATTTATTTATTTATTAACAGACGCCCTTAAAATACATTACTAGAGTGTCCTTCTATCATTTAAGAAACATTGTGAAAGTTATGATCCAAAGAAGTTAGTACATGCTTTTATTTTTTTCTAGATTAGATTACTGTAACACTTTATTCTGTGGACTTACAAGTCATGCTATATCACGTCTACAGCTAGTGCAAAATGCTGCTGCTAGAATGCTAACGAGAACACAAAAAAGGGCTCACATTACACCTGTGTTGGCATCATTGCATTGGCTTCCTGTGCATTACAGAATTGATTTTAAAATTCTATTACTAGTTTTTAAAGCACTGAATGGACTATCTCCACAATATGCAAATGATATGCTAATTCCTTATCAGCCTGAATGTACTCTGAGATCTGCAAATGCTGGCCTTTTATATATTCTGAGGGTGAATTGTAAAAGGATGGGAGAGGCTGCTTTCTGTTTTAATGCCCCCACACTGTGGAACTCCTTACCTCCTTTTATCAGAGATTCACCTTCAATTGCAATCTTCAAATCTCCATTAAAAACATACCTTTTTAATATAGCTTTTCCATAACATTTTTATGTTTTATTCTGAGTTTTATTGTTACTTCTGTTTAATAACTGTACTCTTTTCTTACTGTTTATTATTGTATTTTTGTATTTTTCTGTATGTAAAGCGCTTTGAATTGTATTATACATGAATTATGCAATATAAATAAAGGTTTATTATTTATGTATTTATTTATGTATTTATTTATAGGTGGAAACCTCTGAACCCCATCAAAAAGAATGGGGGCCATAAACTCTATACAGCATTTGATTTTTTTTTTTTTTTGTATTTGATTTGTTAATCTGTTGATTGTCTTATGCTGATTTAATATTCTTTATCTTGCTCTTAATTGTATTAATACTTGCACTGTGATTCTTGAAATGTATTTTTGTTTACGACTGTAAGTCACCCTGGATAAGGGCGTCTGCTAAGAAATAAATAATAATAATAATAATTTGTATTTATTTCCCCCAAAGATTGTCATGAAAAGAAAAGGCACGAATTCTAAACTTTAAATAAAGAAAAAAAACTGCCTTCATCAGATGATTTGGGTAAATAGAACCCCATGTTTGACCCATTTACAATCTGTGAGCTTTTTTTTATAGTCTGCCAAGTTCCCAACCAGCTTTTCCATGCAGTGAAATAAGTGTGATCATAGGTATGACATCAGAGTCATTTATTTTGCTAATTAAACCCTGCTGTAAAAATTGCTTGGGGGCAATGCAGAAAACTTTTTCTGAGTGTAGCTGTTACAGAGTACTCTGCTTCAAATATATATTCTATACATTTACAGACAATTAAGGAAGCTGCTGAACCCGTAGGTTCAGCATGCCTAGACCCATCAGACGACTCAGCAGCAACATCTGCCCCTTCTGTATTGGCTTCTGCAAATACAGAATCTTCAACACAGCTTTCTGAAGAAGATAAAGCTTGGCAATTTAATACATTGTGATGTACTTATGCAAAAAATTCAATCATCCTTTTCTAATTCTACAAACAATCCATTTTACGGCGTGGACCACCATCACAAAGTGCTCTACATAAGTAGAACAAAATCCACAGTATTTAAAAAACATAACAGTATAATTATAATTCTAAAATACCAATGTAATGCATACTAGAAAACAGTTTCAAGGCAAAACCAAGGATTAAAATAAACATTGTCCAAAGGTAGATAAGACTGTAAAATAGATAAGACTGGAAGTTGTAATTATAGAAGACCAGCCGTTAATGTCAAAATTTTTGGAATTATAGTTCCATATTAGGGTTGTAAAATATTAAACGGTTAAACGTTTAAAAGATAAGTGTTTATCTTACCGTTAAGTATATGTCTTACCGTTAATCCGTTAATATATTTTAGTTGCTATCTTTAAACTCATTAATTTTGATGCGCTGGTGCATCAAACTTTAAACTGAAACTACAGAAACGTAGCTTTCAAAATGTGTTTTACTTGTTTACTACCACGTTTCGTAGCCTTAGCAATAGCCTTCCACATCTCAAATCAGGTGTCATCTTTCAGGGCGCAGGTGGATAGGTTGCGTTACATGTCCATCACTCATTAAAAAAAAAAAAAACTACAACCCCTCTCGTTATCGCGATATTTGGAAAATACTTTTCCAGAGCAGTACGGCCTCCCATAGTTTGAACATGGAGCAATCGAAAAGAAGTAATGCCTGGAATTATTTCACAAAAATAACACCTGTCACAGTTAAATGTAAACACTGTAATACAGAGCTGAGGTATACAAGCAGCACTGGACCAATGCTGAACCAATTGAAGCTGAAACATCTCTCTGTTTCATGTGAAGAAGACAAAAATCAAACAACGCTGACAGCGTTTGTTTCTGGCAGTGCAAGGAAATGCAACACACAACGTGCCAAAAAACTGAGTTGCTGTGTACCATGATCACTACAGATATGTTGCCTGTGAGCTTCGTTGAGGGTACAGGTTTTCGTGCATTGATGAGTTTTGTAAAACCTGAATACCGTGTTCCTGTGAGACAGACTATAACCTCGCGACTAGAAAAGTGTTATGAAGACCTTGTGAAGTCGCTCTGTGAACAATTGGAAACCGCCGTTAATGTAGCTTTCACCACAGACTGCTGGACAGCATTAACTACAGAAAGCTACATGACTGTCACTTGCCATTATATTGAAAATTGGGAGCTTCGATCTGCAGTTCTACAAACCGAAAGTATGCCAGAACGACATACAGCAGCAAACCTTGCTGAAAAATTAAACACAACAGTGGAAAGATGGGGTCTGGCAGGCCGTGTCTTGGCGTGCGTACATGATAATGCAAGCAACATTGTGCTCGCCAACACACCGAGGTATGTTACATGGGAATCTGTCAGTTGTTTTGCCCATACTTTGCAGTTAGCCATAAATGATGTTTTTTCTTCAAGTGGTGTGGATCGTGCTGCTGCAGCTGTAAGTAGATTGCTTGCACACTTCCACCACAGCACCGTGGCTGCAAAAGCACTCGAAAGAAAACAAACTCAACTTCAGGTGGCGCGACACCGCCTCATCCGATCGTGTTAAACTCGCTGGAATTCGGTATATGACATGTTTGAAAGACTCAGTGAGCAAAGGTGAGCAATAACAGCTGTGCTTTCAGATAACTCTGTTACAAAACAATCTGATGCCCGAACGCTTTAGCTGCAAGATGAGCATTGGCAATTAATAGAGGATATCTTACCACTACTTTCCACTTTAAAATGCGCTACAACTGCCATGTCTGCTGAACAGTCAGTTTCAATTTCAAATATTTATCCCATTTGCAACAGTCTTCTCCAAACTGACCTCAGCGACAAAGCACCAGTCGAAAATGGAAAAGTCGCGGATTTCAAGGCTGCGGTTCGTCGCTCTCTGGAGCATCGCATGAAACCCAACGCTCTTGCCATAAAGGCACAACCTGCACTTATTGCCTTTTTGTTAGATCCATGCCATAAACACATGCGGTTTCTTTCACCTGCTGTCCAGATAGCTGCTAAATCAAGGCTTATGCAACTTGTGTCGATGTTAGAATTAGAAGAACCTTCAAGTGCTGTGGCTGAACCGAGAAGTGCTGAACCGGATGAGCCGATAGGGCCAGCACTGAAAAACATGTGTGAAACTGAGAAGAGTGCTATAGTGATGCTTTTAGGTGAAGATTATACAGAGAATGAGGATAATACAGTAGAAAACGAACTGCACAATTACTTCAGGGAGCCTTGTCCTTCATTGGAATGCAGCCCATTGGAGTGGTGGAAGGTCAATGCACAGCGTTTTCCAAGGCTTGAAAAACTGGGAAAGTGTTACCTTTGCATTCCAGCATCGTCTGTGCCTTCAGAACGTGTTTTCTCCAACACTGTCCTTACTGTTAATCGTCTGCACACAAGACTGACACCAGAGCATGTAAACATGTTAATTTTTCTGAATAAAAATCAGCAGTAGTATTTAAATGCAGGAGTTCTAAAATTTGATTCAAGTGAACTGGACTCAAACTTTTTTTTTTTTTTGTTCTAAATCAGACTTTTTGTGTTTTTTGGACGTCTGGGATATTATGTAAAAAGTTGCTACAGTTGTACAGTTAGTTGTTGCTGCAGATTTACCCATTGTATTTTCATCTTTGGTGAGTATAATCTAAACTATATATAAAGCTGAGAGGAACATGTCAGTATTTTCTGGGGCTCACAATACCACCGTGACACACGGTACCGCTTTACCAGATTTGCCTTTATTTAAATCCTATAACTATACAATTAATTTTCCTGTGACTTTTTACTAGTTAAGTGGTTAACGTTTCATGTGACTCATCTGGTGGTATCGTTACTAAAATTGGTATCTGCATCGTTGGGCAAAATTTTGGTATCGCCCACCCGATTAACTCCTTAACGGTTAAACATTGTAACGTTATAATTTGAATAGTTTAAACAGTATTTTTTTAAACGATATTTACTTTCCTATTCCATATATAGTTTAATAAAATTACAAGGTTTTATTTAATCTCATATAATATGATAATCTTTATTTAACAGCTTTTAGATGATTCTGTTAATTTTGTTTTAGAAGTAATTAATTTCTATTTGTCTCATTTCAGAGTTTTGTCAGGTTCGGAGCTTGCTGGCCTTGTCCAACAAGCCACAGAGATTTAGCTTATCTGTAGGTGAAATTAGAAGGTGCAGTAGCCCAGAATATTTAGGACCATCTCTTTTAATGGCTTATACAAGAGAAGACAAAAACAAGATTGCCAGCAAATGTTTCAAATGCGAGGAAGAGTAGAATCAGTAGACTCTGAATTTATAACATTGTATTTCAAAGAAAAATGTCCTGCAAAATTCATATATAGAATGCAATTGTTCAAGTTATCATTTGAAAGTTTAAGAGTATAGCCTACAATTTACAGTATGTAAATGTATTTTCAGAAGATGTTTCTTTTTTTTTGGATTAATAACATGTTGTATGGTATTAAAAAAGTAAAATAAGACACAAAGGGGTTTTTACTAGTCTATACTAATCTAAGAGCAGGGATGGCCAAAATATGTTCTGTAACTATGCAAGTAATATTTCACATTATTATGTTAGCTAATACCACACTCTCTCCCTCTTCCTACCACACTCTCTCCCTCTTCCTCCGCTAAGAACCTCGGAGTCACCCTGGACCCCTGCCTCTCTTATTCCCAGCACATCTCCACTCTGGCACGCACGTGCCGATTCTTCCTGAGCAACATCCGAAGAATCCGACCCTTCCTCACCAGCTACGCCACCCAGCTCCTGGTCCAGGCCCTGGTACTCTCCCACCTAGACTATTGCAACTCCCTCCTGGCTGGCCTCCCTGCGTCCGCCACCCGTCCGCTCCAGCTCATCCAGAACTCCGCTGCCTGCCTGGTGTTCTCTCTGCCTTGCTTCTTCCACGCAACTCCACTACTCCGCTCACTCCACTGGCTCCCGATCACCGCTCGCATCCAGTTCAAGACTCTTGTACTAGCCTACAGATGTCTTGACCAGACTGCACCCAGCTACCTCCAGACTCTTGTGTTCTGCAGACTTAATATTAAATGAGTTTGATCAGAAAAAGAGGTTCAGACTTAAAAAATATGTCAGCTTAGTTTGGAAAACGTTAGCTGCATCTAAACATTTTTAATGGCTAATTTTATTAAGAACGCTTTTATTTTAACGTGTTTGTTATTTTTGAATAATCTATTTTTATCAATGGAGAAAATTATTTTCGGCTCTTTTAACGTGAAGGGGTGCAGGGATTTTAATAAAAGAACACAATTATTTGATTTTTTAAACAGCAAGCGTTCAAATGTGATTTTATTGCAGGAGACACACTCGGACAGCAGTAATCAGTCTCACTGGCAGTCTGAGTGGAGGGGTGACTGTATTTTCAGCCACAGTTCTAATTTTAGTGCTGGGGTTGCTGTTTTATTTTCTCCAGGATTTGGGGCGGATATTTTATCTATTGAGGAGATTATTCAAGATCGACTTTTAAAAGTACAGATAAAACACGCTGGTATTTTTATTGATTTTATTAATATTTATGCGCCAAATGTTGGGGCGATGAGGATTTTATTTTTTAAAAAGCTCAGTCAGGTACTCAGGGGTTGCAGTATGGATAATTTCCTCATGGTGGGGGGAGATTTTAATTGTACTATGGATTTTAATAAAGATAGAAACCACGGGGAACCCCATCCCCAATCTGTCAGGGAGCTGGCCACTGTATTAAATACTTTTGACCTGGTTGACATTTAGAGGATTTTTCATCCCACAAGTAGACAATATACCTGGATCAAATGTAAACAAAATCCGCTGTCAGGGGCACGCCTGGATAGGTTCTATACTCCACAACTGCATATTAACAAATTCACAAAAACTAGTATAGTATCAGGTAGCTTTTCTGATCATCATTTTGTTTTCGTCACTGTTTCACTACCAATCAAATCACATTCAAAGTCATATTGGCACTTTAACAACAATCTGCTACAGGACAAAAACTTCACTGATTACTTTGAATTGTTTTGGAAAAATTGGCAAAATGAAAAAAACAAATTATAGTAGTTTAAGACAGTGGTGGGATATAGGGAAAATTCAAATAATACTTTTCTGTCAACAATACACACAAAATGTCACCAGGCCAGTGGATGCAGTGGTCAGTGAGCTGGAGAGAGAGATTGTTGAGTTTGAGAGCCAGCTGGCCAGCGAGAGCGATGAGGGGGTGTATTGGGGCCTGCAGGAGAGGAGGCAGCTCCTGGGCAGCCTGCTGGAGAAGAAGGTGAAGGGTTCTCTGCTAAGAGCCCGCTTTACTGAACTCAAAGATATGGACACCCCCACAGCCTTCTTCTTCGGCCTGGAGAGGAAGACAGCAGAGCGCAAGACAATGTGCTGTCTGAGGCTGCCCGGGGTGAGAGAGGTCTCCAGCCCTGCGGAGCGCAGGCCTGTTGCAGTGAGCTTTTATTCTGATCTCTGCAACGCTGAGGGCTGCATCCCGGGAGAGATGGAGCGGCTTCTCCAGGATCTCCCCAGCCTAGTCAAGGAGGAGAGCAGCGGATTGGACATTCCGTTGGCATTCCCAGAGCTCACTGCAGCCGTGGCTCTCCAAAGGGAAGCCTCCCGGAATAGATGGACTGCCTGCAGAATTTTATTAGAAGTTCTGGAACTGTGTTGATGAGGACCTGTACCAGGTCCTGCAGGAATGTGTCCGGGATGGAAAGCTGCCACTGAGCTGCCGCAGGGCAGGGATAATACTGCTTCCCAAGAAAGGAGACCTCTGTAACATCAAGAACTGGCACCCTGTCTCCTTGCTGTGCTCCGAGTACAAACTGCTTTCCAAGGCTCTCGCTAATCGCCTAAGGACCAACATAGGATCAGTGGTGCACACAGACCAGTCATACTGTGTGCCCGAGAGATCGATTTTTGATCATTTGTTTTTATTAAGATATCTTTTTAATGTGTCCAAAGTTTATAATGTTGGTTTTGGTTTAATTTCGCTTGATCAGGAAAAAGCTTTTGATAGAGTTGACCATGAGTATCTGTTTCGTGTTTTAAAAGCTTTTGGTTTTGACCCTGTTTTTACTTCATTTATAAGACTCCTTTATCATAATGTTTTTAGTGTTGTGAAAATTAATAACGGTCTGACTGTCCCTTTCCCTGTGCAGAGGGGGATACAGCAGGGCTGCTCCATCTCAGGCATGCTCTATGCCCTCTCTATAGAGCCCCTGTTACATCAGCTGAGGGAGAAACTGCCTTGATTGGCAGTACCAGCTGCGCCCAATGCAACCCCTATCAAGCTCCTCAGCATGTTTGTCACAACTGACCGAGACGTTGCTGTGCTGAAGTCATGCATTATAATGTATGGAAAGGCAACCTCAGCACAAGTAAACTGGGCAAAAAGTGAAGCTTTTCTTGTTGGCAGCTGGGAGGATACCCCTTGTCCATTACTGCCCTCAGTTTTAAGCTGGAATAAAACTGGGGTCAAACTTTTAGGTATTTATTTTGGGAATGAGCAGTTCATGCAGCAGAACTGGGAGGGGCTGCTGGACAGGGTGAAGGGTAGGCTGCAGAGCTGGCAGTGGCTCCTCTCTCGGCTCTCTTTCAGGGGCAGGGTCCTCATCATTAATAATCTTGTTGCCTCCATGCTTTGGCATAAGCTGGTGTGCCTGGATCCTCCCCTAGTTTTGATAAATGAAATACAGAAATGCCTGGTGCAGTTTTTTGGAGTGGGCATCACTGGCTGTGCCCCGCTGTTTTGTATCTCCCCCGTGAGGAGGGAGGGCAGGGGCTCATTGATATCCCTAGCAGGATGGCAGCGTTTAGGCTGCAGGCTGCCCAGAGACTGTTGTACACCCCACAGCTGAGCTGGAGAGACCTGGCATTTTGTTTATTGCTGAAAGCAGGGAGGCTGGGTTTTGACAGACATTTGTTTTTAATATCTCTTCAATGTTTTAGTGATGCAGGGTTGGAGGGTTTTTATAAGAATCTGTTAAATGCTTGGAGATTTTTAAAGATCACAAGGTCAGAAGAATCACAGAGCACACAGTGGGTTTTGAAGAGCCCTGTTTTTAACCTCATTTTTAAATGTGAGGTTTTTAGCTCTGTTTTTTTATCCACTTTGTTTTCTAAAGCCGGTTTTACTAAACTTGGGAATTTAATTGATTTTAACCTTTTTAGTTGGAAAGCCAGCAGGGTTTTAACCCCTGCACTGACTATTAGATCAGAGCGTTTCCTGGAGAAGGTGCTGAGTGATCTCCAGGCATCCCTCTGTCCGGCACTCTCCCAGTTTTTGAGCAGGTTTCTGGTGGAGCACGTGGCTCCAGAGAAGGAACCCTTGTTCCCCGCAGTGCTGGTCTCCCCATCAGTGACAGTGGAGGAGGAGGAGGAGCCGGCTGGAAAGCTGCTGTCGCTTAAGAAGGTCACTGAGGTGGCTTTCCACACAATTGAGAAAAAGACATTATATGAAATCTGTGTGAAAACCAGACATTTTAATAAGTTGAAAGACCTGGTGGACACTAAGTGGAGGGCTCACCTTGGTGTCCCTGTTGATGAAGTTCCTGTCTGGAGGGTGCTGTATAAGCTTCCCTTGCCTAAGCGCTCCAGAGACCTGCAGTGGAGAGTGCTGCATGGCATTTTTGTCACAAATCGTTATTTGAGCCGAGTGGAACCGGGGGTCAGTGTCCAGTGCCCCTTCTGTCCCGCGGAGGAGTCTGTTTTCCATTTGTTTGTGGATTGCCCTCGGCTGCAGCCCTTCTTTTTGTTTTTAGAGAACCTGCTGGCTTCCTTGGGGTTATTTTACTAAAACATTTTTTGTTTTTAGTGTAAAGTATAGTTTTGCACGGAGGGATAGGTGCTCATTGGTTAACTTTGTCCTTGGTCAGGCGAAATTAGCTATTTTAAGATTTTAGCCACTGGTTTTATAAATCCTATTAGTATTTTTAGGATCCTGATGGTCTCCAGGATCAAGATGGAGTTTGCTTATTTTAAAATGGTGCACGACCTGGACAGTTTTGAGAGGCGTTGGTGCATTGGGGAGGGGGTGTGTGCCGTGAGTGAGGAGGGGCAGCTTGTTCTGTTCATATGAGAAACACTCTGAAAGACTGAGATCCCATTGAACTGGACTGTTTGAAAATGGAATGAGAAATGTTGGATCTGTTATGTTATTTTGCACCAGTGTATTTTGTTTGTTTTGTTCTGGCTTTATTTAGTTTTTTATATTGTATTCTAATTTATAGAATAAAGAGATTTTAAAAGTCAAAGTCTCTCTCTTTCTCTCTCTCTCTCTCTCTCTCTCTCTCTCTCTCTCTCTCTCTCTCTCTCTCTCTCTCTCTCTGACCGCAGATGAAAATGTATGAGCCCAGTTAGGCAACTGAAAATAGTATCCATTCACTATACACCTATAAATACTGTACAGTATTAAAACTTTAAACACGAGCTTCCAAAAACATGTTGCAGTTAATAAATACCAAGGCTTTATTCATTTTAAAAGATCCTGGTATTCTGGCGACAAAACTATAAGAAAAGAGCATAAGAAAATCAAGGAAGAGTCGATAATAGTAGAACGATCTTTCTAATGGAACTTCATTCGAAGGGCATTAGGCCTACATTATTGATTATCCTCTGTTTTTAAACTGCATTTTTTGTTTGTAAAGTGTTTCTTCTACATATATAGATATATACAAAACAATGACGACAAGAAAAAAAACATGCTACAATAAATACGAAGTGACTATTTTCACAGCACTGTGAAAAGAAAGCTATCTTCAATACAAATACATAACTAAATACATAATCCAGCTATGTAAACGGCACAAAAACGATGTCAACATATTGTATAGACTTTTAAAGTTTGGGGAACATAATAATTATCTCAAGTAGATTAATTCAGTCAGTGAAAATATCACATGAACAATTGATGTATGGCCCTTGCTAGCTTGCTATTGGCTGCTGATCAGCGACAGTGCTACACTGATCGGTGGTTTAAGTTTGGTCTGCATATTACAGGTGTTAGGCATCAGCACCAGTGAACACTATACGCTTTTCACCACAACCAACAGTGTGTCACTGACGCTGGCATGCGTATCGGATGCCACTACAGTCATCCCTGTCACATCATGGAAAATAAATATCATGTTTTATATATGCAGGAGTTTTTAGTGCAGGTGTTATAACTTTCATTTTAACAGTACTGAATTCGAACATAAGAACATAAGAAAGTTTACAAACGAGAGGAGGCCCCATTCGGCCCATCTTGCTCGTTTGGTTGTTAGTAGCTTATTGATCCCAGAATCTCATCAAGCAGCTTCTTGAAGGATCCCAGGGTGTCAGCTTCAACAACATTACTGGAGAGTTGGTTCCAGACCCTCACAATTCTCTGTGTAAAAAAAGTGCCTCCTATTTTCTGTTCTGATGCCCCTTTATCTAATCTCCATTTGTGACCCCTGGTCCTTGTTTCTTTTTTCAGGTCAAAAAAGTCCCCTGAGTCAACATTGTCTACACCTTTTAGGATTTTGAATGTTTGAATCAGATCGCAGCTTAGTCTTCTTTGTTCAAGACTGAATAGATTCAATTCTTTTTGCCTGTCTGCATATGACATGCCTTTTAAACCTGGGATAATTCTGGTTGCTCTTCTTTGCACTCTTTCTCTATCATTTTTGTAACGAGGTGACCAGAACTGAACACAATATTCTAGGTGAGGTCTTACTAATGCATTGTAACGTTTTAACATTACTTCCCTTGATTTAAATTCAACACTTCTCACAATATATCCGAGCATCTTGTTGGCCTTTTTTATAGCTTCCCCACATTGTCTAGATGAAGACATTTCTGAGTCAACATAAACTCCTTGGTCTTTTTCATAGATTCCTTCTTCAATTTCAGTCTCTCCCATATGATATTTGTAATGCACATTTGTATTGCCTGCGTGCAATACTTTACACTTTTCTTTATTAAATGTCATTTGCCATGTGTCTGCCCAGTTCTGAACTATCTAGATCATTTTGAGTGACCTTTGCTACTGCAACAGTGTTTGCTACTCCTACTATTTTTGTGTCGTCTGCAAATTTAACAAGTTTGCTAACTATACCAGAATCTAAATCATTAATGTAGATTAGGAATAGCAGAGGACCTAATACTGATCCCTGTGGTACACCACTGGTTACCTCGCTCCATTTTGAGGTTTCTCCTCTAATCAGTACATTCTGTTTTCTACCTGTTAACCACTCCCTAATCCATGTGCATGCATTTCCTTGAATCCCTACTGCATTAAGTTTGAGAATTAATCTTTTATGCGAGACTTTGTCAAAAGCTTTCTGGAAATCTAAATAAACCTTACTGTATGCTTTGCAATTATCCATTGTCGATGTTGCATCCTCAAAAAAATCAAGCAGGTTAGTTAGACACAATCTCCCTTTCCTAAAACAGTGCTGACTGTCTCCCAGGATATTGTTACCATACAGGTAATTTTCCATTTTAGATCTTATTAGGGAGGCTGTGTGGTCCAGTGGTTAAAGAAACGGATTTGTAGCCAGGAAGTCCCCGGTTCAAATCCCACTGCCTCATTGTGTGACCCTGAGCAAGTCACTTAACCTCCTTGTGCCCTGTCTTTCGGGTGAGACGTAATTGTAAGTGACTCTGCAGCTGATGCATAGCTCACACACCCTAGTCTCTGTAAGTCGCCTTTGATAAAGGCGCCTGCTAAATAATAATAATAGTAATATTATAGTTTCCATAAGTTTACATATAATAGAAGTCAGGCTTATTGGTCTGTAGTTACCTGGTTCGGTATTGTCTCCCTTTTTGTGGATCGGTATTACGTTTGCAATTATCTATCAGTACAACCCCTGTGTCAAGAGACTGTTGCATGATCTTGGTTAGCGGTTTGTAAATAACTTCTTTCATTTCTTTGAGTACTTTTGGGAGGATCTCATCCGACCCTGGGATTTGTTTATTTTAAGAGCTCCTAGTCCCTTTAACACTTCTGCCTCTGTTATGCTAAAGTTATTTAAAACTGGATAGTAACAGGTCGACATGTGGGGCATGTTGTCCGTGTCCTCCTTTGTAAAAACCTGTGAAAAGTAATAATTTAATATATTTGCTATTTTTTTTCTTCGTCTATGATTTTGCCATTTGTGTCTCTTAGACATTTAACCTCCTCTTTCAATGTTCTCTTGCTGTTACAATATTGGAAAAACATTTTGGAATTGGTTTTTGCCCCCTTAGCAATATTGATTTCTATCTCTCTCTTGGCCTTTCTAAGTTCCTTTTTGACTTGTGTTTGCAGTTCCAAGTACTCTTTCTTTGTACTTTGTTTTTGGTCCCTTTTAAATGCTCTGTAAAGTGCCTTTTTTCGCTGAATATTTTTTTTAATTGATCTATTAAACCATTTTGGCCATTTTGTTTTAGATTTAGATGTGTCTACTTTTGGGATGTAATTGTTTTGCGCCTCTAGTACTACATTTTTTAAAAACAGCCATCCTTTTTCTGTGGATGTTTTCTCTATTTTACTCCAATCTACTTCTGATCTCTTTTTCATACCTTCATAGTTTGCTTTTCTAAAATTGTAAACCTTAGCTTTAGTCATTACTTTTGGGGTTTTAAAAAACACTTCAAATGAGACCATGTTGTGGTCTGAGTTTACCAATGGCTCTCTGACCTCTGTTTTAGTTATTCTGTCTTCGTTATTTGAAAAGACTAAATCAAGGCATGCCTCCCCTCTAGTCGATGCCTTGACAAATTGCATTAGCAGTTTAAAAATGTATGGGTCCAAGTGACCCACGTGGCGGTTCTAGGTAGTTCTAGTGTTAAATCTTTGATACTGTCCTATATCTAATGAAATATCTGTTTAATATTTACTCTCTCTTTGAATGCAATTGTTGTCTCTGTTTGAATGCTATTTTGTTGTTTTCTCATGGAATGTCTTTAGAAACTTGTTTCCTTTCTGCTGTCATGTCACTGTATGTTAGATGGGATGTCACTGTAATAAGGTGAGGCATTTCAACCTGGCAAATAGTTTGTATTATAGCATCTGCAATTTTTATTCGCCAACAATCTGCAAGATGTCTACTAATGTCTTGCAAATCCTGTCCCTCCTCAAGCCATGATTTGAGAAACCAAAAGAATATATTTCTCACTTACCACTTATTTTGACTAATTCCCCTTTGCAGAAGTCCTCGATATGGTCTTTAAGTTCAGACACAGCTTTCCTCACAGCCCCAAAAGAGATGTCTGAATTGGCAGTAATGCTGGGTAAGACTCCAGCTTCAGGAGGGGCACAGAGAGACTTGAAATTCTACAACAGGAAGGTGGAGAAAATTATTTTTCAGTGAAGCAGAATGGGGTTCAAAATATTGCTGGGAAAAAGCAAGGATTCATTCAGTAAGACCAGTGTTTCCCAACACTGTGTCTTCTGGTTTTTGTTCCAACTGGTTTTTGTTTGAACCTTCAATTGAACTAATCAATTTGCTTAACTAAACATTTTAAATGGTTTCGCTTATAAAAAGTGGAATTTTAGACATAACTTGAAATATCCAGCTCTTTAAGAGCTATAAAAAATAATTCAAAAGCAAATTATAGTTCAATTAAAGGTTCAATGAAGTAATTGAGAGCTCAGTTGGAACAAAAACCAGCCGAGACAGTGGGTCCCTGTGGCAGTGTGCCCCGCCCCTGTGTGGATTTTGTGTTCTGTGTTGCGTGTGGTGTGTTAATGTTGGTGTATAGATGTTGGTGCACGGGATATAAATGGGTCTGTGTAGCATGAGTGATTTAAAATATATAATTGTATTTAGACAGGAGGATGCCACAATCACTTCATGTGCAGATTAAAAGATGTATTTGTATGTGAGCACGGCGAAGTGCACAAATTAGTTCACATGAAGATGTACCGAGATTCCAAATTGGATGATTGATTAGCAATTGAGTCTCGGTACATCTGCAAAAAAGATGCAGTGTTTCACTCACTGAGGAGAGTAAAATAAAAGAAAGTAAAAGAATAATTAATAACAATTGCTATTTCGTTCTGGAAGGACCAGCACGATACTTGCTTGTTTTGACTCACCGTGTTTGCTTGTCTGTTAGTCCACTGTTTGTTTAAGTGTTAGTCAAATATGTTTGTCTGTTTATTTTGGCCTCAAGTGCCGTGTGCTGATTTTTGTTTAAATCTTTTATTTGTTTCATTCAATAAACACACTGAGCGCCACAGCGTCTCAGTTTCACCCACCACTACTGCCTATCTGTGTGTTCCTTTCTGGCCTGACGTCACTCCAACAGCCAGCCTGTTCACAGTCCCCCAGGACCAAGATTGGGAAACACTAAATTAGAGAGGTCTGTATGAAACAGCGCATGTTATGTGCTTGAGATTTTCTACCAAGTAGTGATGTTACCTGTAGAATGTTGATGTGATCCTCTGTCTCAGAAAGCTGTTTCAGCTCAGCATTTCTCCTTCTCAACTCAGCAATCTCCTGCTCCAGTTTCTTCATGAATCCTTCAGCCTGATTCACTGCAGCCTTCTCGTTAGCTCCAATCAGCTCAGTAACCTCAGAGCGAATCTTCTCAATGGATCGGATCAGCTCATTAAAGATCTTCTTACTTTCCTTTATTTCTTTCCGTGCAGATCTCTGAGTGAAGAACACAGCAGGGGAGACCTATTATTTACTTTATTGTATATATGGTCCCCCCCCAGCCGTTCTACAATTTAAAGTTGCAATCTTCTGAAGTGGTGGGCTGCTGCACCTGTTGAACGTTTCACCCCTGCCTCCCCTTGTATGAGTGATCTTCACGTGCACAGCAGCATGGCAGCTGTCTGGGTTTTCTTTATTGCAGTTGTGCATGTGAACAGCATGTGTTTCTCTCCCCCTTGTGACACGTTGTGCATGGTCTGCTTGTGTGATTGGCTGGGAGAGAGGGTGTGTTTAGGTACTCCTGCTAGGATGGTTATTAAAAGGGATGCAAGCTGGCTGTGTGTGGGATCCAGAGTTTTTGTCTGTTTTTCTGTTACCTGTTGGCCCGGGGTTATACACTGGCCTTTTGCACTTGTTCGTGCTTTACTTGTAAGCCATTTTCTAAATAAAGCCGCCCTGTCTTATTGTTTTTGAACAAAACCTTTGCTCCTGCCTCATCATTTCTAAACATAGAACCCTGTAAATCAAACCAGAATATTTGGAATACACCAAATAAAAACAAAAGCAAATTAATTTGTGAACAGTCGTTGTAAATGTCTATGCCCACATGGAAGAGTCATATATGTTTCTTATATCAAGTATGTATCTGAAACTTAGATTGCTCATATATTGAACATATATGAATTTTATATAAAATGTGGCCACTTTCTTTTATGTCTAGTACCTTAGCCGGATGCACCACTTGGGGGCCCCCTGAGCCATGCATTATTAGCAAAAAAATATTTCACCACAGCCAGGTCCACTAACTTTTATGTTGATGTTTCTCTGAAAACTGAGTAATCATTTATCACAATTTCCATTTAAATACTACACAACTGATACATGCACATTTTATGTAAAAAATGAATAAAGCAGGTCATTCTCGATTTCTGCATCGTCATCCTGTACTTGTTCACAGACACATATACCGTAGTCTCCTGCCGAAGTAACAACAGCAGATTAAGCTCTGACACTGAATCAGCTGAAAAGCTGGAGACGTGGAGATAGTCAGTGTAAGTAAGAATGAATTTATTATTCAAATAAGTTAATCGATAATTCTAAAAATGCCATAGTTACAATAAAAGTATATGATGATATATGTACCACATATATGAATCATATATACTTGCATATATGCACTGAAAATATATGAAATTTATAGTGTCCATATATCACTCGTTAGAAACATATATCAAACTTACAACACATTATTCATATATGATTAATATTTTTTTTTTCCGTATTGGTGGTAATATCCAATAAACAGAACTGACCTGAAATAATTTAATACATTTTGATATTTTTTTACCCCCCCCTCCCCCCCATTTAATTTTCTAAATAAATAAGAATAAAAAGTAGGTTGAATGGTTAAGGAAGGAATTCCTGATAAATCACTGAAGTAGTTACTCAAATAGCCAGTTTAAAACCTGTATTAATGTAACCCTCTTTTCAATACTCACTTTTATCGACTCTAAAGCCTGTTTCAGCAGTTTAAGCTCCCTCAGTCTCTCTTGGATTTTCTGTTGGATTTCTTTCTGTTTCTCACCCAGTTGTGTCTGTAAAGAAACACACAGAGACAGTGACATATCTGTTGAGGCATTGAGCAACATCTTCTTACACCCCAGGCATTATAACACCTCTTCCCTTAACTTGATTCACACATTATTATTACTCTTCTTGAGACATATGCAGGTAAGATCAGACTGCAGCAGCTAGTAATACAACAGGAAACCTCATTTACAGCACCTGCCCACTATATGGTGCTGGCTCTTAATGCTAAATAAGAACAGATTGTTTTTTGATGAAATTGTAAAGCATTTTGAGATACTGTTCAATGCAAGGTGCTATATAAAAAACTTCAACTAAAACTTACACTTGCTTATGACCGTGGCAATCTGAAATTGCTTTTCCTTAATGCATATTGTATTTGATATTAATTTTGGTCAAATGTTTTTATTATTATTATTATTATTATTATTATTATTATTATTATTATTATTATTATTATTATTATTATTATTATTATGTACCATGATGCTTTGTTATTTACATGATTTAGCCATGACTATGATGATGCCAACACTGTCTTTATACATGTAAGAAACTTACACTCAAGTGAAGAGGTAGAAATAATACGGTTTCTTTCAGTGCAATACACAGCTCTTCACTAGATGGCACTGGATCTTACATTTATACTGTAAAAGCATTTTGGGTGATCTATGGCAGGGAACAAGGGTAGCCAATCAAATGAAGGTCTCAGTGAAGTCAGGTTTCTTTTAAGCCCTAGGAACACAGTGGCCTGAAACTGATGGACTATTTATTTTGTCACTCCCTCCCTCCTGACCTCCCTGCTTCTCAACTATTGCTATTTCAACCTTCCTGGAAAAATTAGACTTTCTCTCTAAATGAATTAATAATAATAATAATAATAATAACAATACAAATAACAATAACAATAACAATAACAATAATAATAATAATACATTTGATTGCACATTGATTTTAATTGTTTTTTTTAGAATATTTTTCACAAATATATTCATTTAGGATAACTACTGAAAAAGTGGCACAAGGATATTTACCCCTGAAACAATATTCTCATTGGCATATGTGCCATGTTTCAATCAATCTATTCAATACAGTACCCTTAATAAAATTGTCAGAGTGCTTACACGTCAATATAATAATAATAAAACAGATAACATGGTAAAAAGTGAAAAAAAAATCAATAAAATAAAAATAACAAAAGATACTGAACAATAAAAATATCAGTTTAAAATATAAAAGAGAGATTGGAAAAGTGCGTCTTTACCCTGGTTTTGAACACTTAAACATAGTGCCTCCCTTACAGAAACTGGCAAATGATTCCACAGTTTAGGGGCTCTGTAAGCAAATGCTCAGCCACCTGGGTTCTTTTGTAAACCTCTTGGAACAGTGAAAAGGCAGCAATGCATTCTGGGAATGGAGTGGTCATCCGGGAACATATGGGATCAGAATATCTTTCCAATAAGATGGGCATGATGTGTTTAGTGCTTTATAATGTAAAAGAAGGACCTTAAAATCAATCCTGAACTGTACAGGGAGCCAATGTAGGGTAATCAAAATGGGTGTAATGTGATCAAACGTATTTGTTCTGGTTAAAACCCTGGCTGCTCCTTTATGCACTAGTTACAGTCCTGATAATATACATCTAGGAGCACAGACCCGTCTGTTTTGGCACTGAAGGTACTCCTTCAGATATTCAGTGGCCTAAAGGGATTTAAGCCCTCAAAATCACAGCATATTATTCAACTTTCTGTTCAAACTCTTACGTGTTTCCGAGCCCTTTCTGTCTCAGCTGACACTGTTTCATGGGTTTTATGTTTCTTGTCTGCACACAAGAAGCAAATACACGTCTGATCAGTTCTGCAGAAGACCTCCAAAACCTTTTGGTGTTCAGCACAAAGCTTCTGCTCCAGATTTCCAGCTTGTGCCTCTTCAATGCAGCAGCTTCATAGTGTGGCTTGATGTGAGTTTCACAGTAAGAGGCCAGGCACGTCAAACAGGATTTTACAGCTTTGAACTTTCTCCCAGTACAGACATCACACGACACATCGCTAGGTCCAGCATAACTTTGAACTGGAGGAGGATTGATTCCTGTCTTCTTTAATTTCTCCACAATTTCAGCCAGCATAGTGTTCCTGCGCAGAACAGGCCTTGGGGTAAAGGTCTCTCTGCACTGAGGGCAGCTGTAGACTCCTGTATGATCAGTCTGATCCCAGCAGTTCTTAATGCACCCCATACAGTAACCATGTCCACATGCAGCAGTGATTGGGTCCTTCATTATCTCCAGACACACCGGACAGCTAAACTGCTCCACTGACGATAAGTTTGAAGCCATTTTGCTGCAGTGAGACAGAGAGACTGATGATTTCACAACAGGAAATCATAACAAAAGAAAAAAAAATGTTGGAGGCGGGGTTTTAGACTGAGGGCAGGTTTAGAAAAGCAGGCTGAGCAGACACTGTTTGAGAGGGGTGGAGAGGAGAGAGTGGGGAATGGGGCTGGAGTTTGAGAATGTCACTTTTAGATAAAAACTGATTGCTGTTATCATCCAGTTCTGCACAGGATTTTTTTTTTAAAAGGGGTAACAAGATGAAACTCCAGCCATTAGGAGCTTCTGGGGAGTTTTGTTAAGGACTTTTAAAAATCCTAGTTTCTTAGTTCATAAGACCAAGTATACAGGTAGGTTAAGCAGTGCCCCAAGCAAGCCAGTTAATATCATGGCTGTGTGCATGCCAGCAGTATATACATTGTGTGTGTAAACAAAATCCAAGAGAATGATATAAAAACAAGTCTTAGTTCAAACCATGTATTCCTTGGAAAAAATGCCTTATTCTCTGTAAATATATTGAATGCTTAGAGCTATTGTTACGTTTAAAAGAAAACAAAATGCTGATTTGGGATTCTGTGATGAGGCAAAGGGATCTCACTCTGTAATTCATCCTCCCATCCACCAGAGGGTAGTGAGCTAGCATGGAATGTCCCTTACAAAGCTGGCTTAACAGCAGTGGAAGTTGGATTAATACACGGATAAACGTACATAGCAACTTACTTTTGATGTTAATCAATAACATGTATTATAGATATGGTATACAGACCGGATAATAATATTGTTGTATTAATAGTAATAAGTTCTGAATATTTTTTTTTTCTTATCATTATTATTAGCTAAATGTTGTTGTACTAACAATTGTTTTTATTAGGCTTCCAGACCATAGGCTAACATTGATCAAAATGATAAAAGTTGTTGCACATTATGAAAGCACACTAACTAGGATCCCATAGCCAAAAATGTATTTTCTATGTGAAATATGGACTTTAAGTACTGTATCTCAATATTCAATATTCAGTGCTCAATATTTCTGGAAATGCACAAAGTAGGCGGACATCATCAGTGGAACAAAGCAACATGGCTTCTGAAACTACCAGTGATAGTGAAAGCAAAGGGGCTTCCCGGGCTGAGCCCTCCCCTGCCGGGCTCTGAAAATGGGAGTTTATTCCCATGTGTGTTGCTCACAAGTAAATTAAATTTACCCTATCCCTATTGCCATTTGTTTTTGCCACAAACCTGGGGCCTGTATAATATAAAACACATGCACAAGGGTTAAAAGAGCAAAAATGGAATTGCCCCCCAAGTTTAAAAACAAATATTATTATTGTTCTCTTTGAAGACTCCCTGATCAGGGCGACTTTTAGTTACAAGAAATCACAATACAGTTTACAGCAATTATAAAATATAGCAAATCCAGTAACATTTAAGTGCAAAAAGTAAAAACAATGTGACGAATTCTGCCCTGAGGCAGGACTCATTACCTGAAGTGGAGGTCCAGCGGCAGGGTTATCCCTGTGATATTATCAAGTCATACATGACTTTTTATGGAGTCCTACATACATACATACATACAGTATAAGACTCACCGTGCTGACTCCACTACTCTCCCCCCCAAAGGATGTGACAACAATCACTTATATCTCTTGAACTCGCAGAGTCTCGCTAGATTTAAGAAATAATATTGTTTTAAATGTACAATGCCCAAATAGAGGAGCAGGGGATCATCACACCAAGTACAATAAACAGTGAGTACAATTAAGAGTAGTTACAAATAAATGCAATAACAAAATACAGTTTCATCAAGAGCCAATTAACCCTTTGCGGTCCATTATTATCCTTCGGCTCGGGACGCATAACTCCCGTCGTGGTCAATTATTACACAATAGAGCCATCATCGATGGGCAAGATAAACAATAAATGATGAATTGATATTCGTCGTCAGTAATGTTGTTAATTCATAAAATTAACTCAAGTACAATTATTCTATGTGATTTTGATAACTTATTACAACAAATAAAGCACTTCCGTACCACAGATTTCCTCATAGATTTATATTGCGGAGAGTTCACGCCCACACCTGTTTGGTAACAACATGGCTCCTTTGCCGACAGTTGGCACTGCCAACTAGATGGCTAATCTTGCACAGGTTATATATTTCTATACTGTTTAATACATATATACTGTATATATATATATATATATATATATATATATATATATATATATATATATATATATATATATATATATATATATATATATATATAAAATATGAATTTAAAATCTGATCTAACGTTGATCAGTTAGACTGTTTTTGTTCATTTTATTGAAATCATGTACCAGACTTTGTTATTTACACAATGGAAAAAATGTAACCACGATATTGTAGTGATATTAAAATCTATTTGATCTAATTGCCACTCCAGATGCTACCGATAGTGTCTTTGTAAACAGAAATTAACTACAATAATACAAAAATGAAGTATTGTGTATCAATATTATCAATACTATCGCAACATCAAATTTTTTGATAACCCAACCCAACCCTAAACCCTCTGCCTAACACAGTGGGAGAGAAAGAAAAGCTGTTATAGTTTATGAGTTACAAGCAATACAAAGATGACACTGCAGATGCAGTGTTTGTTTATAGGTCGAATTGCCCAAAATCTAATCAGGTCATGGACAAACAATAATACATCCTAGTTTCCAGTTTGGAAGAAAGCAGTTTGTTTGTTTGGCCAGAACTGCGCAAACTAGAAAAAATGCAAATGCAGTTGCTAAGGTAAAACAATCTCATTTGTTTATTCCGTTTCTACAACATTCCACTCTGATTATATCAATGTTCACTTCTGTCTGTTTATTTGTTTTATTTCCTCCTCTGAAATGTCAGCAGCAGCTGCATCCACTGGTCAAGTCTCAGAAGACCAGATCATATGTCCGATTTGTCTGGATATTTTCAACGACCCGTGTCCACTCCCTGTGGGCACAGCTTCTGCTCAAAGTGTGTTGGACAATACTGGGATCAGAGTAATACTATTGAATGCCTGCTGTGTAAGAAAAGGTATTACAGAAACATGAACAGGGTCTTGACTGGAATCGCAGAGAACTTCCGGAAACAGAAGGATTGCTGTACAGTAGAAACGGGAGCTGGAGATGTGATTTGTGCATCGGGAGGAAATTCAAAGCTGTGAAATCGTGTTTGACTAGCCTGGCACCGTCTGTGAGACATACATCAAGCCTCACCGCAAGGTTGTCACATTAAGGAAACACAGATTGGTCAATGCCACTGGGAATCTGGAGTGTACTGCAGGACCGATGCTGTACTAAAGAGAGACACTGGAGCCATGATACCGTCTTCGCTGTGAACCATTTATTGTGATTTTTAATGAAGGTAATTCAAGTCACATGAGGGAGGAAAGCACACTATTTGTGAGTTCACTTGGTTTTGTCTTTGATCTGTGTTATCTTGTCAGTAATAAATGTTAGCTTGCGTGGTTCAGGGGGCATGAAGCTGGGGGCTACTAATTTCCTGTTAATTAGTATCTATTTTCCATTTAAGCCCTAATCACTTGCACCTTTGCAAAGGGTGCTGAGCTTCCCCAGCAGTCGATTACATATGTTCATTCAGTTTCAGCTGCTACCTCAGCCCTCAGTTCCAGCTCCTCTTCTGCCTCTACTTTCAGTATCCAAGTTCCGTCATCTGGTCCCGTCTGCTTCCCCAACCCCACTCCAGACTCCCCAGCTTCACCAGCTGCTATGTGACTGAATCCTACTCTCAGGAGCCTCCTTCAATCTGCTCAGCATTTCATGTCTGCAGCCCTCGCCCCTTCTTCGAGAGCTTCATATTCTACAGCTTGGTTGGTGTTTTCAACCTTCTGTGTTGAATCAGAATCAGATTCATCCTATTCCTTCAATCAAAAGCGGATCCTGGCTATCATCGTCCATGCTAGGGATCCTCTCTCTCCCCCATTCTCTCCATACCAGCAGTTCGCCTGACCCTCCGTGGGATTCTTAAGAGCTTTCCCTCTGCCTCACCTTCCCGCCTGTCTATATTATTATTATTATTATTATTATTATTATTATTATTATTATTATTATTATTTATTTCTTAGCAGACGCCCTTATCCAGGGTGACTTACAATTGTTAGAAGATATCACATTATTTTTACATACAATTACCCATTTATACAGTTGAGTTTTTACTGGAGCAATCTAGGTAAAGTACCTTGCTCAAGGGTACATACACCCTTGTTTTCAACATCAAGGTATCTCCCCAACAAGACTGAGGGCATCTGCGAGCGCTGGAATGTTGACGGGAGATGACACGGATAGGGTTGAATGTCATTTTTTTCGGTTGAGAGGGCAGATAGACTTGGCGTGCGAGTCTCCACAGAAGGAGCAGGTATGCAGAAAATGACAATTGACGTTATTACAAAATGATTTGTTGAAGTTATTGCATATTTGACGGTTGCCAGAAAATGTAATCGACCATCCGAGCTTGTCTGTAAAGGTGGATGGATCAGGAGGGGCTGAAGCATGAATAGGTCGGAGAGAGGAGGAAGGAGCGCAATTAGCTGAAGGAAACGGCCGGGAAAAGCGTGCAGTGTTGGAGGAGCTAACTGCAGCTGCTTTTGGGCAGAGATGAGTGGAGTGGCTTGTGGAAGTGCATACACCACAAGCATATGCTCTGAGGCCCCCAAATATCATGTGGAACAGGTCGATGTCCGGTTTTGCCCAGTTAACAACTTTGTTGGTGGTTCCCAGTATTGCTGCTGCTTTTGCGGAAAAGCTTTTATGGTAACCGTAGAACATGGTACCCCCATAGAGGACAGACAGTTCAATGATATAGGCCATGTAGTGGTCTAATTCTTCTCTTCTATGGGGAAAAACACTGCATAAAACATCCCAGTAAGCAGAAAAGGAAAGTTCAAACTCCCCCATAGTAAGATTCTTGAGGAGACGTGGATCAGAGGAAGAGTCTTGTCAGGACGAGTTTCAAGAGCAGTGATGTATGTATTGAGAGATTCGATTGAATCCGAGACAGGCTGTAATAGGGCTTTCATATCATGAAGGGAGGTTTTGAAAGCGTCGAGGTTGGCTGAAGTTGATGGCTGAGACTGTATGGGTTGAGAGCACGGAGCGTTGCCTGGAGAGACAGTATGAGCCTGCCTTGGCCGACGAGGAGGGCCGAAGGTGGAGGCAGGCGATCCGGGTGTGGCATTTTGCAGAGGGAGACCTGGAGTCTACTGGTGGAGCAATGAGAGGAAGCAAGTAAATCAATTGCATGGTCGGGAGGAGTGGGCTTGTAGCCTGATTGACAGGTAGATCCATGGTGAGCAGCTGAGGAGGGATAGGCAACTTCACCAGCTGAATGTTTTTGAGGGAGGATGACATGCTTCCTTTTTGAAGCAGGAAAGACAGGAGTTGGAGATTGAGTTGCAATGTATTTTAAATAATTCTTCTCTATCCGCTCCGGTGGGTATTGGAAACCCATTTTTGAAAAGTGTTTTAAGAAGCTTCGGCTGCGTCCAGCTGCTGTAGGACAGCGTCTTAGGGGGTAGAGGAGTTGAATGCTTAGGTCTTACTGATGAAAAGCTTGGTTCTGGTGACAGTGGGGGTTGTTGCCTGCGCTGAGAAGAGCGAGCCGAGCGCTAGGGCTGACCTGGTGAAAGCTCGTCGCTGTCGTCCGAGAAGAAGCTGAAAGCAGTTTCCATCTTGCTGGATCATTCTGGTAGTTATTAAGCTCAAAACAAACAACAAAAGATTTTTTTTTTACATACAAACTATAATGAAAAAACGAGGAGAGTAAATAATTGATCCCCCTTTTTTATATATACTGTATATATATAACTATAACGAAAAAACAAGAAGAGAAAATAAAGATCCACTTTTATTTATTTTTTTGCTTTGGAACGGGTTACCAGGTAAGCACGCAGTCTGAGAGACTCCAAAAAACAAACACAGACAAGGAAGCGGAAATAGTGCTGGGTTAAAGTAGAAAACAGAGAGAGAGACAGGAGGGGCAGCCAATAACATACGTGGAGCAGCGCTGGCCATGCCCTAATAATTGACGAGGCGAGCGCTGCATTGTGTGGTTGGCTGAAAATGCTAAATGAGGCTGAACTGGGATCAGCTTCCACCCGGAAGAGATCGACTAATGCTTCCCAGGCAGGACGCCACAGAGGGAAGGTAAGACTGGCTAAAGAAAAGGACTTAGGATAAGAAAAAAACAACGCAAAGCGGGAGAGAGCCCTCTACGACATCCCTCAAATTACGCCTAAAGGCTAACATTAAAATATGCGGTGTAAACACTGTTTACAATGGGAAAAAAGAAAAGAAAAAGAAAGTAGTTACCTAACTAATAACTACGTATTCGGTGTAAGAAACATCACTACAAAGAAATGTCTGCAAATATTCTAGTGTATATATTTGAAATGTGATTTCTCCAAAAACACACATTTTCTTTCAAATTAAACAAACGAGGAAAAACGTCCTTACTATCAATACAATTCTACTTAATATACAAGGTACAACTGTAACAACTGTGTTGTTGTAAGGACGGAGCAGGGGCGGTCTCGGTTTACTTGGAGCTGGTGTACTTGGTGACGGCCTTGGTGCCCTCAGACACGGCGTGCTTGGCCAGCTCTCCGGGCAGCAGGAGCTGCACGGCTGTCTGGATCTCCCGGGAAGTGATGGTGGATCGCTTGTTGTAGTGAGCCAGGTGGCACGACTCGCCGGCGATGCGCTTGAGAATGTTGTTGACAAACGAGTTCATGATGCCCATCGCTTTGGAAGAAATGCCGGTGTCGGGGTGGACCTGCTTCAGCACTTTGTACACGTAGATCGTGTAGCTCTCCTTCCTGCTCTTTCTGTGCTTCTTTCCTCCCTTAAGCTGGCTCTTGGCAACAGCCTTCTTGGAGCCTTTCTTCAGCGTGGGTGCAGCTATCGGTTCTGGCATTTTCTTTCTCTGATGCAGTTCAAAAATCAATGAATCACCAGCCCATGAGCCCCAGTATTTATACAGCCTGTATGCAAATTTTTACTCAACAATCCTTAAATTGAGAATGTTCAACTACGAACCAAGCAACGCTCCCGGGTGACAGAGTGGTTCAATGTGATTGGCTGTGTAAAGGAAAAGCAATGGAAGGGGTGGTGAGCTGAGTGATTTATTTTTCTTTTTCAAATTCGGTGCCTTTTTTACAACGGTTAGTTTAGGTCTTCTGTTTTTCATTTATTAAATACATGAAGAATTCAATATACAGCAATAATGAAATCCACTCCCTATATGTCATTAATAGACAACAAATACAAATATATTGTGAAACCCAAGTCACTTTTTTGTGCTCTTTAAGCACGTTTTGATGTCTTGCTTCTACTTGTGATACTGATTGATTCTAGCAGCTTGAATGGTGATTATATTTATTTTACTTGTTTAGTAAAACAAACTGTTAAGATCATCAACAAAAAAAAAAAAAAAAAGTTTGATATGGCTTTAATTCTGCCCAAGGGGGTGGATTGGTTAAACTGAGCTTGTATTTTATCATTCTGTTAACAAAGGGTTACTTTGTAAATACAATTCCATTCAATAGATTTATTCAATTAATTGTTTAATTTTTTTTTGAAAAGAAGATCCAGATCTGTGTTTAGGGGCTAGAAATCTAACAATGTAGTTTAAACTAAAAATTCTGCAGTAGCATAGCGTGAAATAGGTCTAAAGTATTAAAACAGGCTAATTTAAAAAAAAAAAAATCATTTCATTTTTTAAAACATTTTACTTGTCTTAAATGTAGTTTGTTTTATAATTCAAAGCTCCTTAAGTGAAACAGTGGGCGGCGCTTAAAAGAGCCTTTGTGTTTGTGTCCAAATCTCTACCCTCCGAATCCGTAGAGAGTGCGACCCTGGCGCTTCAGAGCATACACCACATCCATAGCGGTGACGGTCTTTCTCTTAGCATGCTAAGTGAACTGTGTGCAGGTTCACTCCAACACTGGCATCTCTTCCAAAGCGAGAGGCATCATGAACTCGTTTGTCAACGTTCTAGTTCTAGTTCGCCGCCTGCTGTTCGACGTCACAAGGTGACGCAACCACAGGATTTAGCGGCTGCACAGATCACGCAGATTCTGAGAGGTGCTGCGCTGCAGCAGCCGCTACGAGAAGGGTATACTTGCAAGACGGACGACACACGCCTCACACCCCAAGCCTGGTACCCTTATAACTAGGGACCTACCTAATTCGCGATTTCGCGGATTTCGCGGAAATCGTGAAATTGAGGGGTCACCGCGAAATTCACCTCTTAGGGGCCAATGCATACAAACAAGTACGGAGAGGAAAGAAAAAAAGAAACCGCGTTTAAATGAACTACTGCACAACGCAAGTGACGCAAACTACGTATCTTCATTCTGTAGATAGCCCATTCTTATTCCTTCGCCGTCCTGTGTGCATTGCACTTAAGCAAAAACAAACAAAAATGTCCACAAGTAACATTTACAAAAGAATTTCTCCAGAGCTGTTAACGTTCTTGTTTACTATTCAAATGACAAAGTTTTAAGCAGCCTATCAATGCGTCTTTACTGCTTTTATGTGACCTGTACTGTGCAGGAGGGGGCGGGACAAAGTTGGTGCTGCATTGTTGTTTTGATTTAGGTTGCTAAAATCTAGTTTTCAGCATTGGAGGTAAAATAGTAGAAATGGACGACAAAGAAAGCAAACTATATTTCGGCTGATGATTGTTTCAAGATATTTCCCAAATAAACTACATGCAGACTGAGGTAATTGTTTTCCATATCTTAATGTGTATTTGGAGAAAATACGATCGATCGCTATTTAGCTTCAGAATCACACATTAAACGAAAGGCTACCACAGAGGCTGCTGAACAGAACGTAAAATAAACATCTTTCAGAAACCAAACTGGAAAGTCAGCCCAGACAAAAAGTATTCCTGTCTGCAAGTTAAATCAGTACTAAAACGATCCAGCACAGCCACCTCGCTTCACCCTGCTGCTTACAGTTGGAATTTTAGACCCGAATAGCCACATTTTCTTTGTTTTGACTCGGTACTAATAAAATAAATTATTGGATGGGACAAATAACATGACAACGAACGTGCTGCATACATTGACTTCATTAAAGTATGCCAGATGCCCTTGTGTAACCGAGTTTTTGGGCTGTTTCTAATCGATTTCCACATCTGTATAACTTGGCAAAGCTTTGCTTTAACTTCCAACCAATTCAGTGGATGCAGACGTGCAGTCTCAATGTATGGGCAAGTCAACTGCAGGGGGATGCTGCATACTCGCCTTTAACAAATACCAGCACTCTATTTTAGTAAGGAAGCAAGTGCCACTATTTTTAGGCTTTATAGTGTTCTGAAATACTGTCTACTTAGGTTTATTTAATGTTTATACATGTCCGCGAAATTTCCGCGAAATCCTAATTTTATTCCGCAACATACCCGTGGAAAATACGTAAATTTACCGCGATTTAAGTTGACCCCTACTTATAACTCCGCCTCTAACTACACCTCTACAGTGATGCAAAAAGAAAGGCGTCACATTTGAGAAGGAGAAACATGTGCACGGTTGTTGCAAGCACAGTGGCATTTAAATTTTGACAGAAGAGGACACACAAGGTATGTTTAACTTGTTAAATTCGTCTTTGTATTTAATTATCCATGAGTAATATATATATATATATATATATATATATATATATATATATATATATATATATATATATATATATATATATATATATATATATATATATATATAACTTTAACTTATATCTATACATTAGAAACATGTGTTAGTGTCCGCTGAAATTACTTAATCACATGTATTTTTTTAATGTGATTTATTTTCAAATACTTGTAAAAGTTATAATTAATGTTTATTAAATAACGATGACATGGCTACAGGGTGTAAACACTGATTACTTACGACTACAGCTAGTTATAACAAAGATCTCTGTTACATAACGGTAAAAATGCCAATTAGGCAGATATATTGTTTTCCAAAAGTAACAAAGATTCATGTTAGCATGCGGTGCATCCGAAGTTACACCAATAATTTAACTTTCATTTCTATAATTATTATTCAGTTGGTTACGTCGTTTAAGTTGCATAAAAATATTGCATAAAAATATATACACTTTTCATATATTAAACGTGTATTCATTTGTCATCTGTGGTTATATATATATATATATATATATATATATATATATATATATATATATATATATATATATATATATATATATATATATATATATATATATATATATATATATATATATATATATATATATATATATATATATATATATATATATATATACAGTATATATCCATCACTACTCAGTGCAGCATCCCCAGGCAGTGTGGCTGGCAACTGGGCGGTGTGGAGAGTTAGGATAAAAGAGTCTCGGGTCCGCGTTGGAGAGACGAAAATAGAGAACCCCCCCGAGGTAGATGGGATAGCAAGGTTGTGGCCTTGGTGAGGCTAGTGCATGAGCTGCGACAGAATAGTTGTGGCCGGGGGTCCCCCCTAGCCGGCGAGGAACCGCCGGGGATGGCAGTGACTTGAGCAGGAGGCCGACCCGGTCGGTCAGGGGAGTGAAAATCACTCCCCCCCCCAAGAGGGATCCCTGTGTGGATGGAGCGGTATTAGAAATAAGAGGAAGTGGAGAAGGACAAAAACAAACACAGACGAAGGGCGGAACCAGTGCTACAGCGTCCACCGAATTACACCTAAAGGTTAACTATATATATATATATATATATATATATATATATATATATATATATATATATATATATATACACCCTGAGAATGCATCAATTACAGAAACATTGGTCTCTCTACTCAAAGCATTTTACACAAATTTGCTATCATTTGCTATCAGGAATAAAATGTAAGAAGTCATAGCATATGCTTAATATGTATAGATGTTGTGTGTGAGGAAATCGTACTTCATAACTTGCATTTTATTTACAGCTCTTAAAAAAAAAAATGATCCTAATACAAAATGTGCAAAAAATGCTTTGAGTGTAGAGGCCATTGAATATACCTCACTGTACCAATATACACCAGTGTACCAATATACCTCACTGTACCAATATACACCAGTGTACCAATATACACCAGTTTACCAATATACCTCACTGTACCAATATACACCAGTGTACCAATATACATCACTGTACCAATATACATCAGTGTTTTCTAAATTTCACACTAGCTACACACCATTATTATTATTTATTTCTTAGCAGACGCCCTTATCCAGGGCAACTTACAATTGTTACAAGATATCACATTATTTTTACATACAATAAAAACTTTTTTACACATTATTTTCATCCAGTCTCAATGTAGATACACTGATGTATATTAATTGTATGTTATTAATCATGTTGTGATTTGCTCTTTGTATTTCAGTTACATATAACAGCAGTGAAAGGAGGAGTGTTGCCTGAGGTGAAACGGTGTACCCAATGCTGCAGATTGTACCACTGTCCATTTTACCAGCCAAGCAAATATAAACCCAATAAACGCCACCTTTTGAAAAAGCACTTGGATGTCCATCTAAAGGGTGCAGTGCAGTGTGATGGTTTGTTATTTAATGGTTTTTACATGTAACATTGTTGAAGGTTGTTTAATATATTTAGTGAACGATATGCATTTCAAGTAAAATATTGTGCATAAAGTCATTAATACTTATTGTTTACATATGTTTATTTAAATGTTTATAGAGAATGCTCAGGAATACTCACTTGCAAATACAGTAGGCTCCATAATTATTCATACCCTTTATTCAGTGTAAATGAAATGGGGAAATTAATTAAAACTTGACCCACCAGCTAATCGCAAAGTCAGAATTTAATGGTGGTTGTATTTATTAGTAGAAGAACGTGCCCACTTATGATAAATTAAACTGCTATTAAGTACATATTTCTAATTTGGTTTTAGTGGATGGGTCCCCCCAAAGTTGGTTTTAAAATATCAACAAAAAGCAAGCTTACATTCATTATTTCTTGCTCTATCATAAAAACACATCTGTCAAAAATAACTGCATTTTAATTTTTTAATATCCAAACTGCATTATATATTTGTAATAAAGTTATTTGTTTGCAATTTTGATATCCTTGTTTGTTTTCATAGTACTTTTGACAGGGAAGCAGGACTTCAATAAAAACAGATAAATAAGTGCTTTAAAAAACCTTCAGACAACTGTGAATGAATGACTGTGTTACATCTACCTTGTGAATGAATGACTGTGTTACATCTACCTTGTGAATGAATGACTGTGTTACATCTACCTTGTGAATGAATGACTGTGTTACATCTACCTTGTGAATGAATGACTGTGTTACATCTACCTTGTGAATGAATGACTGTGTTACATCTACCTTGTGAATGAATGACTGTGTTACATCTACCTTGTGAATGAATGACTGTGTTACATCTACCTTGTGAATGAATGACTGTGTTACATCTACCTTGTACATCTACCTTGTGAATGAATGACTGTGTTACATCTACCTTGTGAATGAATGACTGTGTTACATCTACCTTGTGAATGAATGACTGTGTTACATCTACCTTGTGAATGAATGACTGTGTTACATCTACCTTGTGAATGAATGACTGTGTTACATCTACCTTGTGAATGAATGACTGTGTTACATCTACCTTGTGAATGAATGACTGTGTTACATCTACCTTGTGAATGAATGACTGTGTTACATCTACCTTGTGAATGAATGACTGTGTTACATCTACCTTGTGAATGAATGACTGTGTTACATCTACCTTGTGAATGAATGACTGTGTTACATCTACCTTGTGAATGAATGACTGTGTTACATCTACCTTGTGAATGAATGACTGTGTTACATCTACCTTGTGAATGAATGACTGTGTTACATCTACCTTGTGAATGAATGACTGTGTTACATCTACCTTGTGAATGAATGACTGTGTTACATCTACCTTGTGAATGAATGACTGTGTTACATCTACCTTGTGAATGAATGACTGTGTTACATCTACCTTGTGAATGAATGACTGTGTTACATCTACCTTGTGAATGAATGACTGTGTTACATCTACCTTGTGAATGAATGACTGTGTTACATCTACCTTGTGAATGAATGACTGTGTTACATCTACCTTGTGAATGAATGACTGTGTTACATCTACCTTGTGAATGAATGACTGTGTTACATCTACCTTGTGAATGAATGACTGTGTTACATCTACCTTGTGAATGAATGACTGTGTTACATCTACCTTGTGAATGAATGACTGTGTTACATCTACCTTGTGAATGAATGACTGTGTTACATCTACCTTGTGAATGAATGACTGTGTTACATCTACCTTGTGAATGAATGACTGTGTTACATCTACCTTGTGAATGAATGACTGTGTTACATCTACCTTGTGAATGAATGACTGTGTTACATCTACTTTGTCAGGGGTGCAGAACTCAGGGGCAAGAAGGTTTTCATTTTTTGATCCCCCTGAGGCCTGCATTACCTGATTTGAATTAATTTGCTAAATTGGACAAGTTTACCCTTTTATTTGCTCTTAAGCAGTTGGAGATTTACAGACAGCTACAAAAACCTGATGGACTGACTGCGACTCTTGAGGAGCAGAATTGTGCACCACTAAATGTATATATTATACTTGATGTGGGATTTTGACAATTTATGTGTGGGAAAATTAAACACATTCAGTCCAAATGTTTATTAATCGGAGAGCATGTGGATGTCAATAAATGCATTATTACAAATATTAACCATCCATCCATCATCAATAACCACTTCATCCAATACAGAGTCACGGTGAGCTGGAGCTTAACCCGGCAGACACGGTGCAAGGCAGGACTACACCCAGGATGGGACACCAGTCCAACTCTTACACAAGCATGCACACAGAGGGCAATTTAGAGTGACCAATCAACCTGACTAGTATGTTTTTGGATGAGGGGAGGAAACCTGTGTGCCTGGTGAAAACCAACACCAACATGGGGAGAACATGCAAACTCCCCTGAAACGGGAATCAAACCTGGGACCCTGTAGCTGTGAGGCAGCAGCGCTAACCACCATGCCACCATGCCCCAAACTATAACCTAATATACATGATAAATCATAAGAGCAAACATTGTAATCATGTTCTTCTTTAAGACCCCCAGTGGTTACAGAAATCCTTATTATTATTATTTCTTTCTTAGCAGACGCCCTTAGCCAGGGTGACTTACAATTGTTACAAGATATCACATTCTTTTTTACATACAATTACCCATTTATACAGTTGGGGTTTTACTGAAGCAATCTAGGTAAAGTACCATGCTCAAGGGTATAGCAGCAGTATCCCCCAACTGGGATTGAACCCACGACCCTCCAGTCAACAGTCCAGAGCCCTAACCACTACTCTACACTGCTACCCTATGTGTATGTTGTGCATGTAATCAAAAAATCTTCCAATTTTAATAGAAACAGATAAAATCCACTCCCTTTCTACTAATTCATTTCTATACCAACAAACATCACAGATGTGTTCAATGATTCTAATCTTTAATACGAGGCTGTAGTTGGATTTTTATTTGCATCACAGCTTGTTATTTAGGGTTTGGAGGTTAGGGTTGGTTTGTCTTCAATTCCACTTTTAGCCACCAACTGTACCTATAGGCAACCACTTTCACTTCAATACAACTGCACCTTGCTAAAAGAGACCCATTTAATCACCACCTCTATGTGACTACATGATAAATTGCTGTATTTTGGGTGTGTGTGTTTCAATTTATGGACATAAATTGATATAGATTTTTTAGCTGATGCTTTTATTTAAAGTGACTTGTATTTGTGCCCATTTATAGAGCTGGGTATTTTACTGGAGCAATCTGTGAAGTACCTGCTTGCTCAAGGGTACAGCAGGAGTGCCCCACCTGGGTTTGAACCTTCAACCCTCCGGTAAAGAGTCCAGAGCCGTAAACACGAATCCACATGCTGGTATATCTATGTGAACATGTCCAGGGGTGAATATACCTTATATCTAATTCAATTTGTGCATGCTGCAAATTAACAGTTATAGAAAATAAAAACGGATTGCACAATGGTTTACACAGGCCTGTATTTTTATTTTACATCAACATTGAAATTCTAATTTCAGTCTATATTTCATTTAGGATATGCAAATACATGGCACAGGGATAGTTAGCTATGACATGCAAACTCCATTGGCATATGTGACACACAAATCCATGTTGGGCCAGGTTACATGCACTTGTACAAGGGATGATCCTTGTGGGATACTCACAGACAAAAAGCAGGTCAACATGATATGACCAGAGGGACTTAAACAAAGGGATCATCATTCAACTTTGATAAATCAATTGGCATATGAGCTTAAAGGACAGAACAAAAACTGGGATGCAAATAATATGAGTATTATACAATACAATTGTACTTCCACAGATACCATCGTACCTTGTTCAAAAATCCAGTGGTCCATTTTTATAGGGTTCCGTTTTAACAGTATTGTTGCAATAGAAACAAACGGATAATTGAACAGTTTCCAAAGAAGCGGAGGGCAGTATATTAATCAGAGAGTATCAAGCAATATTTTTAAAATCCGCTGACATCAAGACCATTCCCAACAATGCTTGCACATTGTCTTTTTTTTACATACATAACATACCGCAAATAGTTTATGGAATATTTGTAGACAATCAGTCTGCAAAGACAACTTTTCAGAGTCTGCTTTTGTAAAATGTAAAATAAAAATGCCAGAATCCTTTGTTCTGAAAACACTTGAAAGAGTTCCCACTTGATCACTATGCCTGTGTGACCTTAAATAAACAAACCTGCAAATTCAAGATCTTACCAGTCACTTCTGTAGAATCTCCATTTGTACTTTTTTTTTGTAAATCTATCTGTGAGTGAGTGAGCACATGATTTTACTTTTAAATTAATACATTATAATTGTACAATAACCAAGCTGGATAAACTATAATGCTTATTATTAGGAGTTAAAGAATAAACCATGGGTAACATTAATAGATTTAAATGAAAACTAAATAAATATTTACAATACAGTATTTTGATATGTTCAAGCAACAACTAGATTTATGTTGTGTGTGTCACTGGGGTAAGTTATAAGATTCTGGGGTAACACCTTGGTAACACAGACAAGGAAGCCAGGCAAAGTAATTATCAAAAGGAGGTTTATTAATTGTATTCTAAAACTATTACAAGCAATCAAATTTAACTATGCAAAAACACACTATTAAAATGGCTAAGCACATAAGCAGGGGTGGAAACAGGACTCCCATTGTTTAGCAGTAGGAGCCATTTCGGGTTTTCTGACCTACAGACTTGTTTTTTAACAGCTACAAGGGCCTGCAGTTAGTAAAACCTGAAATGGACCAAACTGCTTTGCATTAGGAGTCTTATTTCCATCCCTGCATATGCAATTAACAACAAAAGTAATAGTTAATTCAATAGCAGCAAAGTTAACAGTAACTATAGCAATAGTATTCAAATGATATATGTATCAATAGCAGCAATGTTAACAATGGCTATAGAAATAGAAGTAATACAGTTATATCAACAGCAGCAAGAATGAACAAAATAATAATTGTTTAAAACAATACAAATATCCAGGATCCCGCTTCTCAGTGTCCTGAAGCAGTTTGGACTCAAACATGCTGTAACAGCTCTAGAGGGAGGGGTGTCAGCTGGACACAGAAGTGCTATAAATAATAGTGCAGAGTGAATATACAAAATCATATCGTGATTAAAGTAAAATAAGTAATAATACACGTGAACAAAAAGAATACAAATAAATCAACAATAAGGTCCTAAAGCACTCCTGCAACACTTGCAGTCCTATATATATGTCCAGTGGTTAAAGAAAAGGGCTTGTAACCAAGTGGTCCCCAGTTCAAATCCCACCTTAGCCACTGACTCATTGTGTGACCCTGAACAAGTCACTTAACTTTGGGTGAGACATAATTGTAAATGATTCTGCAGTTGATGCATAGTTCATACACCCTAGTCTCTGAAAGTCACCTTGGATAAAGGTGTCTGCTATATAAACTAATAATAATATTTTGTATATGTTGTCCAAACAACAACTATATTTACAGTACTATTATTTATATGTTGTCCAAACAACAACAACTATATTTACAGTACTTGAACTGCTGTTGCTGCTGTTGCTGCTGATGTTGTCTGTCCATAATTTCTTGCACATTTTTTTTCAATTGACTCGGGTGTTAAGGCAGTGGATGGAGCAGTAGGTGTTAACAGCAGTGCAGATGGGTTGACACTGGGACCTGTACAGTGGCACTGCCTTCAGTTAAATTATGCCACAGCAGCTGAGTCTCCTGGAGCTTTTCAGGACTGGTGTTGAGGGATGAGCTGGTGTTTTTCATCTTTGCCAGGTGTTTCACATACCTAGATATGTGCTGCTTGGTTGTTGGATGAAGCAGACTGTTTGGATCTATGCAGGAGCTGTTCACCATGGCTGAATAATCTTTCCAGTAGACACTTGAGGCAGGGGTTGTGGAGATGGACTTGCTGGTAGATAAAAAAGGAAAACTGTATAAGTTGTGTAAGTTATTCTGTCTCTTGTATAAATAAGAGATATCATTGCGCTGTTTGCTTAGCCTGAACTGTTGAGCTTTGCTTTGTGATCCTCGTGTGAGATGACATGTCTTGTACATTAAGAAACTCTCTTCACACTGGTTATGAACTTATTATAAATCAAACAAACAGAAAAGCTTGCCAGCAAATATGTGTTTTGTTCTTGCACTTGACTGATTGGCACTTCTTTGTATCTGCACAGGTTGTGTTTGCTTTCATTGTAATTATATTGCATTTGATCTTACTTGTAACTCTATTTACACTTTAAAACTTTCAGTTAACTACACTGTCTGTAATGCTTTTTAAACGATATTTACATGGTTATACTTGCACATAACTTATTGTAAAGTATTGCAATTACAATTGTAACTGGAAGTCAACCTGGATAAGGCACCTGCTAAGCAAACAAAAATAATAATATCAAATCAGTTATAACCGCATTCAATCCACATTAACGGTATTTGGAAACAATATTAGTTTTATATAATATAGTTAGAATAGCTCCTTTTTGACATTTACTCACTCTTATAATAATTAACAATAACAACAATAAACACATTCTTACCTGTCACTCGAAGCTACGTGAGAAAGTTGTGATGTTTATAGAAGAATGATGTTTAATAATATAAAATGTATATAGAATATGTTTTATAGATAGTGTTTTTCAGAGGAGGTTAAACTGCAGTATACAGAAATTAAAGATATTTAAATCGTTATGTATTATTTTTTATTCGCTATATAAATATAGTTAGAAAAGATCCTTTTTACGTTTACTTACTCATACAACAACAACAATAATAAATAAAAAATAACAGCATTCTTACCTATTTCACTCCGAGCTACGCGAGCAAGTTATGTTGTTGAGATCTCACTCAATGTACTCACTCTGGAGAGGTCGAGGCGGGAGCTCTTGTTTAGGCACAGACCTGCACAACAGCGCCAAAACCATGTAGCGGCGGCAGCAGTATTACATGCGTAGTGATTATGCACAACCATAGAGAATGAATGGGAAATGGTTTAGGGCTGTTTCGCTAAACAATTATCGACAGCCGCGCGGGAGACAAGGGTTCGATTCCCGGCAATTGCAACCTTCTTTTTTTCTTGTGCTTTATGTATATAATTACAGCAGCACGCACCTGCCGTCAATCAATAAAAAGAATCACCCCGTCGGGGAATTGAAACCCGGTCTCCCGCATGACAGGCGGAGATACTGACCACTATACTAACGAGGAAGGCCCGCGCTCCCTGCAAATATTACAACGCATTTAGTTGCAAAGCGTCAAGCTGTTTTTAGAGAAACTGCTCAGCTTAATGTCGGTTTTAGGGATCGAAATTGCAAAACAGCATAGTACAAAACAGGGACGTCACTAGAGATTCATGGATAGGGGGCTAAGCCTCTTTAGGGGTCTGGGCATACTCCCCAGGAATTTTTTAAAGCCCCCAAAACGTCTTTTCATCATGTATTTTTAGAGTAACAACGGGTGTAAAATCTATCAAACTAAGGTCATTTTTGGTCAAGGTTGGCTAAAAGTATGCCTGTCTCATAGTTTGTGTTAGAGACTGATCTAATATGACTTACTTAAATTCTATCCAAATAAAGAAATTAAAGTCCACTCTGTCCCCATCCATCCAACACCAACAAAAGGCACAAAAATGGCTGTACTATGTAGCCAAAATACTTTTTGGATTTTGAGAGAGAGAGAGAGAGAGAGAGAGAGAGAAAGAGAGAGAGGGGGGAGAGAGAGAGAGAGAGAGAGAGAGAGAGAGAGAGAGAGAGAGAGAGAGAGAGAGAAATGAGAAGACATGCAGGTCATATTACACCATTAGAAAAAAATCTTTATTTAAGTTTCACCCTTTTGTTAATTGTTGCTCAAAATTAACCCAATAATTCAGACACATGGAAAATCTTAAACAGTATCATCCACAATGGGGCAAAACTAAATTCAACTAATGAGCTAAATAAAATTTAAAAAAACCTGAAAAATAATTAGGAATAAAATCTGATAAAAAAAAGTAAGATCCCAAACAAATATTACAACCTACATTACAGAACTGCTCCTCCTGCTTCTCTCTTTTGCATGAATCCGTCCTGTCAGCCTTTTCCTGTCCGTTTACTGTTAGCTAGCAGTCTCAAGCCACAGAAGCAGCTAACGTTAACCAAAATGTTACCTACAAGTAGGCCTAACAGTCACGAGCGCGTGCAGCAGCCTCTGCAGCAGCAGCCTCCCCCAGGTCCTAGTGCCCGCCCGGTAAGAAGTTTAAGATGAGATGGAACGGTTGACGAAAAAAAAGAAATCACAGAGAAAATATCTTGACTGATATATTGATTTATTTAGGGGGGGGCTAATGAATATTTTAGGGGGGCTAAAGCACCCCTAAAATAGGACTAGCGACGTCACTGGTACAAAACAATTACA
>CM060304.1:1044739-1254587 GCA_030684275.1 Acipenser oxyrinchus oxyrinchus | reverse complement strand
CGTGCGTGATCTGTGCAGCCGCTAAATCCTGTGGTTGCGTCACTTTGTGACGTCGAACGGCAGATGGCGAACTAGAACTTGAACATTGACAAACGAGTTCATGATGCCTCTCGCTTTGGAAGAGATGCCAGTGTTGGAGTGAAGCTGCACAGAGTTCACTTAGCACGCTAAGAGAAAGACCGTCACCGCTATGGATTTGGTGTATGCTCTGAAGCGCCAGGGTCGCACTCTCTACGGATTCGGAGGGTAGAGATTTGGACACAAACACAAAGGCTCTTTTAAGCGCCGCCCACTGTTTCACTTAAGGAGCTTTGAATTATAAAACAAACTACATTTAAGACAAGTAAAATGTTTTAAAAAATGAAATGATTTTTTTTTTTTTAAATTAGCTTGTTTTAATACTTTAGACCTATTTCACACTATGCTACTGCAGAATTTTTAGTTTAAACTACATTGTTAGATTTCTAGGCCCTAAACACAGATCTGGATCTTCTTTTCAAAAAAAGTTTAAACAATTAATTGAATAAATCTATTGAATGGAATTGTATTTACAAAGTAACCCTTTGTTAACAGAATGATAAAATACAAGCTCAGTTTAACCAATCCACCCCCTTGGGCAGAATTAAAGCCATATCAAACTTTTTTTTTTTTTTTTTGTTGATGATCTTAACAGTTTGTTTTACTAAACAAGTAAAATAAATATAATCACCATTCAAGCTGCTAGAATCAATCAGTATCACAAGTAGAAGCAAGACATCAAAACGTGCTTAAAGAGCACAAAAAAGTGACTTGGGTTTCACAATATATTTGTATTTGTTGTCTATTAATGACATATAGGGAGTGGATTTCATTATTGCTGTATATTGAATTCTTCATGTATTTAATAAATGAAAAACAGAAGACCTAAACTAACCGTTGTAAAAAAAGGCACCGAATTTGAAAAAGAAACATCAATCACTCAGCTCACCACCCCTTCCATTGCTTTTCCTTTACACAGGCAATCACATTGAACCACTCCGTCACCCGGGAGCGTTTCTTGGTCTCAATTTAAGGATTGTTGAGTAAGAATTTGCATACAGGCTGTATAAATACTGGGGCTCATGGGCTGGTGATTCATTGATTTTTGAACTGCATCAGAGAAAGAAAATGCCAGAACCGAAAGCTGCACCCACGCCGAATAAAGGCTCCAAGAAGGCTGTTGCCAAGACCCAGCCTAAGGAAGCCTTCTGGGTGGAAGCTGATCCCAGTTCAGCCTCATTTAACATTTCCAGCCAATCACAAAATGCAGTGCTCGCCTCGTCAATTATTAGGGCATGGCCAGCGCTGCTCCACGTATGTTATTGGCTGCCCCTCCTGTCTCTCTCTCTCTTTTCTACTTTAACCCAGCACTATTTCCGCTTCCTTGTCTGTGTTTGTTTTTTGGAGTCTCTCAGACTGCGTGCTTACCTGGTAACCCGTTCCAAAGCAAAAAAATAAATAAAAGTGGATCTTTATTTTCTCTTCTCGTTTTTTCATTATAGTTATATATATATATATATATATATATATATATATATATATATATATATACAATATATATAAAAAGGGGGGATCAATGATTTACTCTCCTCATTTTTTCATTATAGTTTGTATGTAAAAAAAAATCTTTTGTTGTTTGTTTTGAGCTTAATAACTGCCAGAATGATCCAGCAAGATGGAAACTTCTTTCAGCTTCTTCTCGGACGACAGCGACGAGCTTTCACCAGGTCAGCCCCAGCGCTCGGCTCGCTCTTCTTAGCGCAGGCAACAACCCCCACCGTCACCAGAACCAAGCTTTTCATCAGTAAGACCTAAGCGTTCAACTCCTCTACCCCCTAAGACGCTGTCCTACAGCAGCTGGACGCAGCCGAAGCTTCTTAAAACACTTTTCAAAAATGGGATTCCAATACCCACAGGAGCGGATAAAGAAGAATTATTTAAAATATACTGCAACTCAATCTCCGCAACTCCTGTCTTTCCTGCTTCAGAAAAGAAGCATGTCACCCTGCCTCAAAAACATTCAGCTAGTGAAGTGCCTATCCCTCCTCAGCTGCTCACCATGGATCTACCTGTCAATCAGGCTACAAGCCCACTCCTCCCGACCAGGCAGTTGATTTACTTGCTTCCTCTCATCGCTCCACCAGTAGACTCCTGGTCTCCCTCTGCGAAACGCCGCACCCGTCCCAGCATCTCACCCGGATCTCCTGCCTCCACCCTCGGCCCTCCTCGTCGGCCAAGGCAGGCTCATACTGTCTCTCCAGGCAACGCTCCGTGCTCTCAACCCATACAATCTCAGCCATCAAATTCAGCCGACCTCAACGCTTTCAAAACCTCCCTTCATGATATGAAAGCCCTATTACAGCCTGTCTCGGATTCAATCGAATCTCTCAATACACACCTCACTGCTCTTGAAACTCGTCCTGACAAGACTCTTCCTCTTATAACAACAGCTTCTACAACTATTGTCATTGAAGTGATCGACCAAAACCCTACGTTTACTCTAACCTCAGCCACTCCAGCATACCCACTCTATAACATCAAATCCAGACGCATCACCATTTCTAAAGCTCTACGAAAACAGATCATTGAAGGTAAAGACGTTAATCTCGTTCTTGTTCTTATCGCTACTTCTGAACTTATTGACCATAGAACGGTTAGCTGTGGAGACATGTCTGTAACTCTTAAGTCTTCTGATCCACGTCTCCTCAAGAATCTTACTATGGGGGAGTATGCACTCGCCTTCTCTGCTTACTGGGCTGTTTTATGCAGTGTTTTTTCCCCATAGAAGAGAAGAATTAGACCACTACATGGCCTATATCATTGAACTGTCTGTCCTCTATGGGGGTACCATGTTCTACGATTACCATAAAAGCTTTTCCGCAAAAGCAGCAGCAATACTGGGAACCACCAACAAAGTTGTTAACTGGGCAAAACCGGACATCGACCTGTTCCACATGATATTTGGGGGCCTCAGAGCATATGCTTGTGGTGTATGCGCTTCCACAAGCCACTCCGCTCATCTCTGCCCAAAAGCAGCTGCAGTTAGCTCCTCCAACACTGCACACTTTTCCCGGCCGTTTCCTTCAGCTAATTGCGCTCCTTCCTCCTCTCTCCAACCTATTCATGCTTCAGCTCCTCCTGGTCCATCCACCTTTACAGACAAGCTTGGATGGTCCATTACATTTTCTGGCAACCGTCAAATATGCAATAACTTCAACGAATCCTTTTGTAATAACGTCAATTGTTGTTTTCTGCATACCTGCTCCTTCTGTGGAGACTCTCACGCCAAGTCTATCTGCCCTCTCAACCGAAAAAAATGACATTCAACCCTATCCGTGTCATCTCCCGTCAACATTCCAGCGCTCGCAGATGCCCTCAGACTTGTTGGGGAGATACCTTGATGTTGAAAACAAGGGGCAGATAGGGGACTCTACTTGACAGCTGAATGAACTGACCATGCCGAAATTGATCCGTCTTGGAGGTACGCAGCCAAATGATGAAGTAAGCATCTGAAATAGAAGATAGGTCACAGAAACGAATACCCGCCATGGGGAAACTAGAAGTAGAAGAAACAGTGAATTCTGAGCTTCTGAGGAGACTGAAGAAGGCTGAGAGGCACATGACCTCCATAGGTAGATCCTTGTAGCGGGAGAAGTGGCCTTTCTGAAGAGTAGAAATGAGCAAATGGAGAATGTCCCTTGGGCAGCAGTGTGTAGTAGTGGTTAGGGCTCTGGACTCTTGACCGGATGGTTGTAGGTTCAATCCCAGGAGGGGGACACTGCTGCTGTACCCTTGAGCAAGGTACTTTACCTAGATTGCTCCAGTAAAAACTCAACTGTATAAATGGGTAATTGTATGTAAAAATAATGTGATATCTTCTAACAATTGTAAGTCACCCTGGATAAGGGCGTCTAAGAAATAAATAATAATAATAATAATAATAATAATAATAATAATAATAATAATAATAATAATAATAATATAGACAGGCGGGAAGGTGAGGCAGAGGGAAAGCTCTTAAGAATCCCACGGAGGGTCAGGCGAACTGCTGGTATGGAGAGAATGGGGGAGAGAGAGGATCCCTAGCATGGACGATGATAGCCAGGATCCGCTTTTGATTGAAGGAATAGGATGAATCTGATTCTGATTCAACACAGAAGGTTGAAAACACCGACCAAGCTGTAGAATATGAAGCTCTCGAAGAAGGGGCGAGGGCTGCAGACATGAAATGCTGAGCAGATTGAAGGAGGCTCCTGAGAGTAGGATTCAGTCACATAGCAGCTGGTGAAGCTGGGGAGTCTGGAGGGGGGTTGGGGAAGCAGACGGGACCAGATGACGGAACTTGGATACCGAAAGTAGAGACAGAAGAGGAGCTGGAACTGAGGGCTGAGGTAGCAGCTGAAACTGAACGAACATATGTAATCGACTGCTGGGGAAGCTCAGCACCCTTTGCAAAGGTGCAAGTGATTAGGGCTTAAATGGAAAATAGATACTAATTAACAGGAAATTAGTAGCCCCCAGCTTCATGCCCCCTGAACCACGCAAGCTAACATTTATTACTGACAAGATAACACAGATCAAAGACAAAACCAAGTGAACTCACAAATAGTGTGCTTTCCTCCCTCACGTGACTTGAATTACCTTCATTAAAAATCACAATAAATGGTTCACAGCGAAGACGGTATCATGGCTCCAGTGTCTCTCTTCAGTACAGCATCGGTCCTGCAGTACACTCCAGATTCCCAGTGGCATTGACCAATCTGTGTTTCCTTAATGTGACAACCTTGCGGTGAGGCTTGATGTATGTCTCACAGATGGTGCCAGGCATGTCAAACACGATTTCACAGCTTTGTATTTCCTCCCGATGCACAAATCACATCTCCAGCTCCCGTTTCTACTGTACAGCAATCCTTCTGTTTCCGGAAGTTCTCTGCGATTCCAGTCAAGACCCTGTTCATGTTTCTGTAATACCTTTTCTTACACAGCAGGCATTCAATAGTATTACTCTGATCCCAGTATTGTCCAACACACTTTGAGCAGAAGCTGTGCCCACAGGGAGTGGACACGGGGATGCTGAAAATATCCAGACAAATCGGACATATGATCTGGTCTTCTGAGACTTGACCAGTGGATGCAGCTGCTGCTGACATTTCAGAGGAGGAAATAAAACAAATAAACAGACAGAATTGAACATTGATATAATTAGAGAGGAATGTTGTAGAAACGGAATATACAAATGAGATTGTTTTACCTTAGCAACTGCATTTGCATTTTTTCTAGTTTGCGCAGTTCTGGCCAAACAAACAAACTGCTTTCTTCCAAACTGGAAACTAGGATGTATTATTGTTTGTCCATGACCTGATTAGATTTTGGGCAATTCGACATATAAACAAACACTGCATCTGCAGTGTCATCTTTGTATTGCTTGTAACTCATAAACTATAACAGCTTTTCTTTCTCTCCCACTGTGTTAGGCAGAGGGTTTAGGGTTGGGTTGGATTATCAAAAAATTTGATGTTGCGATAGTATTGATAATATTGATACACAATACTTCATTTTTGTATTATTGTAGTTAATTTCTGTTTACAAAGACACTATCGGTAGCATCTGGAGTGGCAATTAGATCAAATAGATTTTAATATCACTACAATATCGTGGTTAAATTTGTTCCGTTGTGTAAATAACAAAGTCTGGTACATGATTTCAATAAAATGAACAAAAACAGTCTAACTGATCAACGTTAGATCATATTTAGACATATTTTAATATATATATATATATATATATATATATATATATATATATATATATATATATATATATATATATATACACTACAGTCAAAAGTTTTAGAACACCTCCATTTTTCCAGTTTTATTGAAATTTACGCAGTTTAATGTCTCAATGTACTCTGAAATTAAAGCATAGAACAAATAAACAATTGGAGATAAAAAAAATCATGGAATCGTTTTGTTTAACAAAATTTAATCTAAATTTTTGACTCATCAAAGTAGCCACCTTTTGCAGACATAACAGCCGAACACACTCGTGGCATTCTTTCTACAATGGAAAACAAATATTGTTCGGAAAGTTCTTCCCAACACTGTTGCAGAAGTTCCCACAAATGTGTTGCACTTGTAGGTTGCTTTGCTTTAACCCTTCTGTCCAGTTCATCCCAAACCAGCTCGATGGGGTTTAAGTCTGGAGACACTGCTAGCCATTCCATGATTTGAAGCCATTCCGTCTTGTTCTTTTCTTCTAAGGTAGTTCTGACATAGCCTGGAGGTATGTTTTGGGTCATTATCTTGCTGTAGGATGAACCCCAGACCAACTAGGCGTATACCAGAGGGTATTGCATGGCGCTGCAAAATGCTGTGGCAGCCGTTTTGGTTTAGGGTGTGTGGCAAAGTGCCCCCCCCGTGTGTATTTTGTGTTACGTGTTGTGTGTAAATGTTGGTGTATAGTCATCGGTACACGGGATATAAACGGGTCTGTGTTTCACGTGTGATTTAAAAATGTAGATTTGTATTTGGCACGAGGAGGGCACAAATCACTTCACGTGCTGGTTATAATATAATGTGTGGTCACGGGAGTGCACTTAAATAATTCACGTGCAGTTGTACCGAGATTCCAATTGAATGATTGACTAGCAATCGAGTCTCGGTACAACTGCATAAAAGCTACATGTTTTCACTCACTCGGGGTTGGGTGTTCGTGAGTGGAGAACGGGTGAGAGAGAGAAAGGAAATATATATAACAATTGCTATCGCGTGCTGGTAGGACCAGCACGGTACTTGTTTTATTATTTACTCACCGTGTTTGTGTGTCTGTCCGTCCACCGTTTGTTTAGTGTTAGTCCGTTTTTGTTTATGTCTGTTTATTTTGGCGAAAGTGCCGTGTCCTGTGTTTTTGTTACAACCGTTTATTTTTCTGTTTGATTATTAAACGCTGAGCGCGATCACGCGCTCAGCTTCACCAAAAACCCCAAGTCTCTGTCTGTACTGTGTTTCCTGGCTCTGCCGTGACGTCACCGCTCAGTCGTCTTTGTCACAGGGTGCCACTCAATCTGTGCAAGTCGCCGACTCTGAATCCAGCAAAAGAGCCCCAGACCATCACGCTTCCTCCTCCATGTTTGACAGTTGGTGTCACACACCAAGAAACCATCCTTTCGCCTACTCGACGGCGTACAAAAACCCTGCATGATGAACCGAAGATTTCAAATTTTGATTCATCGGTCCATAAGACCTTCTTCCAGTCTTCAGTAGTCCACTGGCGGTGCACATGGCCCAGGCAAGCCTCTTTTACTTATTTTGCCATCTTAGCAATGGCTTTCTTACTGCCACTCGACCTGTCAAACCTGCAGCTCGAAGTCTTCTCTTCACAGTTGAAACTGAGACTTGCTTACTTCGACCAGTGTTAAGCTGTGCTTGAAGCTGTTGTCCTGTCAGCCGCCTATCACAAAAGCTGTTGACTCTCAGAAACTTGTCTTCTGATTCTGTTGTGGCTTTGAGTCTGCCGGACCTCTTCCTGTCAGAGTTTCCTCCAGTTTCCAAGTGCCTTTTGATGTTGTAGGAAACTGTATTCACTGACACCTTGGCTTTCTTTGCAATTTCTCTAAAGGAAAGACCTACACTTTTAAGGTGTTTTGTTAGCATCAACTTTCAAGGCTTAATTTACTTCCATTGCTGCAGAACAGCTGTAAGTTGTTAACCCATTACTTGTTCCCTGAAAAAGGCCTTTTTTATATAACTCTGAAATGTACATTATTTTTTCAGTTTTTGGTAACCTAAACTTTTTTTTTTAACCTCTGACAGTTTACCGCTTACCTTTGTACCATTTCAGGTTATTCACTGGACTTGAACTGCTTAAATTTCAATAAAAACTGGAAAAATGGGGGTGTTCTAAAACTTTTGACCGGTAGTGTATATATATATATATATATATATATATATATATATATATATATATATATATATATAATTTTATTTATTTGCTAATGTCAGTCCTATTTTGCCTGCATCACAAAGTATCCAATATCATTATAGAAGTTATTATTGAGGAGGCGATTCTGCCGGCATTCTTTTCAAATTAGACAACACGACAATTTTTTTTTTTTTTTTTTTACTGAGATTCAAAGCTTGTGTGGTAACTAGTTCATTCTAAAAAGGCATCTCCAAACTTACATCTGCCGGTTGCGTTGCATGCAGTCCACTGCACTTATGAACGGAAAATATATAAATCGTATATGAATGATAAATGTGTTATTCGTTTCTTATGAGTGATATATGGACACTATAAATTTTTAATATGTTTCATATGCATTTACAGAAGATTCATATATTTCTTATAATATATAATATAATTTACCTTATAACTATAACAGTATTTTTAGAATTATTCACCTAATATGGACATTTTATATATATATATATATATATATATATATATATATATATATATATATGAGAGAGAGAGAGAGAGAGAGAGAGAGAGAGAGAGAGAGAGAGTGAGTCAATAAAATAAGACGCTACAAACATTTTCAGTGTCAGTGCTTGTCCTTAACTGAACAAACAGAGCTAAGGGCATTGTGGAAGTGCCACTACCTTTCCTGTCACGTGTTTGTGGTTTTTACAGAAGTTTTACCTTGGTTAAGGGTCATGTGTGTGGTTTTAAAGCAACTGTTTTAAAGATTTTAGCTTCAAGTCAATTTTGATATTAAGAAAACGAATTGTTACAGAAAAATGGTAAATACAGAGGAGTTGTTGTAGTTTTTAATTTATACAAATAAGGCATTTGTTCACCCAGCTGTGCAGAAAGTCCGGTTTGGGTCTCTCTTGGCAATGCTGGAGCGACCTGTAAGCTTATGCAGAAGTAAACAAACACAAAAGTTTTCAAAAGTACACACTGAAGGATTATCAACTGAACAAAACAGCCTTTAGGCATGTATTTAAACACTTTGAAACCCAGTGTTTATGCTGAAATGCACAGATCATGAATGTCTAGTTAAGTTTATTTATTTAAAGCTTAAAAATGTCAAAAAATGCTGTAGACTTTGACTATCAGTGGTTGTATTTTATACAATTTCCTTTGTTACAACGTATTTCCTTAAAACAAAAAACAGTTTTAAAATAAAATGCGACAAACTTAGGCTGTGTCTATTATTGTGCGAGCATGGCAAACTGAGAGAAAATTGTACAAGCGACAGACACCTCTCATGGGCTAGGGGCTGGGATTACACTGGCCTGTGGTGATAGGCTATAGGCAGTAAGTGACTGGTGTGTTTTATTTTGAGATGCTGTTCAAGAGTTTGCTGTAATTCCTTTAGGTAGAATGAGAACAGTTTCAAAGAGGGGAATGATAAACAATTTCTAAATTAATTAAAACAAGAATTGGCTGTGTTGGTGTTTGTGTTAAATAAATAAATTTAAAAAGTCATTTATCGTATAGATAGCCCCTCTCAATAATGACATAGAACACGTCTCGTTACACAGTATGTCACTCCCGTTTTAAAGTTTTTCGTACATAGGACTGTTATGTATTTACAGAAAACTGCACGGAAAACTATTCCAGATAGCCTGTTAAAAAGTGCGCAGAATAGTGTGGTGTCTGTATAAAGAAAATACGTGTCAAATCGGTTAACAGACCAGTGTGCTTACACAATGCATAAACCAAATAGGGGGAACATTTTTTAAGAGAAACGGAATGGTGGTTGCTGACATTGAGTAGCAATGGCAAAATGAACTAGAGATGTGCCAGTATTCAAACTTCAACAATGGTTTTAGGTTACATTTTAACATGTATAGCTGCGCTGTCTAAGGATGCAGGGGCTGGCCCTTTGACAAGCAAGACAGCTAAAGAAGTGGACAGCGCGTTTCAAAGCCTCCAACCGCTGCATCCTGCTCTGATATCTAGAGGTTGTCCAGCCAGTTTCACAAGAGAATCGGCAATGCAATTGCGATAAACAATTGTTGGGGAGTTCTTAGCAGAGGGCACGTAGAATGTCATTTATCTTCACACAGAGCTGCTGGCTAAGACAGACAACGTTTAGTCCTGACGGTTGTTTGGAATATGGATGGCGGTGCTCAATTGCATTTATTAGTACTGAAATATGAATTGAAAAGCACTGCAAAGAGGTGTGTTGATCGACTTAAACAACTAGGCTAACAATCTTTGTTTTGCAGGCAGTGTTTTCTGGTTGTACAAGACCATGGATGTCGTGACTGTGAATTGTTAGAGGGGACTAAGAAAATACATAGAGATCAAGGCTTTTCTGAACTGAAAAAGATTCCGATGAAAAGGCATTTGAAAACCATTTGAGTGTTATCATTAAAGTGCATTATAGTGTGGGAATCTTGCGGTGAAATCTGTCTACAGGATTTTTTTGAGTACATTCACATGACTGTCCTTTCAGAAACTCTTTTGTGTCAATGTTCCACAATGAACTCCTGGAGAAAATGTGGCTCTAGTAATTCAGTTATAATGCTAACTGAAATTAAAAAAAAACAATATAAACACATTTTATTCATCAGAAAATATTGACAACAGGTAGGCCTACTTGGGCACACACTGTAAAACTACTCACTTTTGTTGCCCTTACACTTCACAGTTTTGTTCCTGGAAATGAAAGCCAAAGTTTGAAAGCCCTGAAATTAAGATAAAAGTTTGTTCAATATGGTCCTTTGCAAGGTGCCGGCAGTATCCCAGAAAATACCACAGTTGTGGTCTTGTCTTTTAATTTCCTTCCTAGCTCTCTGAATTTGTTTTGCAGGGATCTTGGTCTGTCTCTTCCAATGTTGTTTGTACCGATGTGGACGATTACTACCGGGTCGTCTCCTGTTCGTTCTAGGAGCCTGTCCACGTTTTCAGTGATGTGCTTGACAGAGGCTCCTGGAAGGCAGCACACTGTTGTAGTAAGGGGGTCCAAACTGCGAACTGAACTTACTACGGTGTTCAAGAGTTTGTTAATTTAGCCACGGTGAAAATACATCAACTTTAGAGATGCTAGTTGGGCCGCTCATTAGCTGGGGTGGGTGTTCTTGAGAATGTCCAGTTTGTGACGGTCAGCTAAGAAAATATGGTGTTTTAAGATGCCATGTGGCCAACCAACCTTGTGGTATTCACATTATTATTATTATTATTATTATTATTATTATTATTATTATTATTATTATTATTATTATTATTATTATTATTATTATTATTATTTATTAGCAGACGCCCTTATCCAGGGTGACTTAGAGTCATAAACAAAAATACATTTCAAGAATCACAGTACAAGTATTAATACAATTAAGAGCAAGATAAATACAATGACTTTGGTTCTAGCAAGTACAAGTATGACAAAATACAATTCAATAACGGAGCAGATAACAGTGTCAGTGATAGTTACATCGGGATATAATTAAATACAAAATACTATAGATTAAATGGCACTTGTCAGATTACAGTACTCTGAAGTACAAGATTAGATGGAGTAAAATAGGGGGCAGATAAGAGCAAGTAAAGCGCATTTAAGGAAGAGTGATAAGTGTCTAGAGGGAAAAAAAGATGAGTTCAACAGGTGCTGTCTGAAGAGGTGAGTCTTGAGGAGGTGGTCAGGGACTAGGCAGTCCTGACATCTGTAGGAAGGTCATTCCACCACTGCGGGGCGAGGGTGGAGAAGGAGTGGGCTCTGGAGACAGGGGAGTTTAGAGGAGGTGGAGCTGGTCTTCTAGTGCAGGAGGAGCGGAGAGGTTGAGTGGGGGTGAAGAGAAAGATGAGGGTCTGGAGGTAGCTGGGTGCAGTCTGGTCAAGGCATCTGTAGGCTAGTAGAAGAGTCTTGAACTGGATGCGAGTGGTGATCGGGAGCCAGTGGAGTGAGCGGAGCAGTGGAGTTGCATGGGCGAAGCGAGGCAGAGAGAACACCAGGTGAGCAGTGGAGTTCTGGATGAGCTGGAGCGGACGGGTGGCAGATGCAGGGAGGCCAGCCAGGAGGGAGTTGCAGTAGTCTAGGTGGGAGAGTACCAGGGCCTGGACCAGGAGCTGGGTGGCGTAGTTGGTGAGGAAGGGTCGGATTCTTCGTATGTTGCTCAGGAAGAATCGTCAAGTGCGTGCCAGAGTGGAGATGTGCTGGGAATAAGAGAGGCAGGGGTCCAGGGTGACTCCGAGGTTCTTAGCTGAGGAGGAGAGAGAGAGTGTGGTAGATTCCAGAGGAAAGGAGATAGAAAGATCAGAGGAGGGGGAGGAGGGAAAGAACAGCATGTCAGATTTAGAGAGGTTGCGTTTGAGGTGATGCGAGTGCATCCAGGAGGAGATAGCAGACAGACAGGTAGAGATACGGGAGGGGATGGTGGAGTCAGAGGTGGGGAAGGAGAGGAAAATCTGAGCATCATCAGCATAGAAATGGTATGAGAAACCATAGGATGCGATTAGGGGGCCCAAGGAGAGCCAGGGTTGGGGAGGGGAGGTGCAAGCAGGTCGGGAGGTGAGGGGACAGAGGGAGTCAAGGGAGGAGATGAGGGAAGAGAAGAGGGTGGAGGTAGCAGAGTCTACAGAGAGTTGTGAGAAGGAGTCGATAGGAGGGAGGTGAGAGAGAGCAGTGGAGGCAAGGACAGAGGGGGAGAGAGAGCGGAGGCTACGGCGAGAGGTGACAGTAGGGGTAGGAGGAGCAGGGAGAGAGGGAGAGACAGAAAAAGAGATGAAATAGTGATCAGAGAGGTCCAGGGGGGTGACAGAGAGGGTGGAGGGGCAGCAGGCCCTGGAGACGGTGAGGTCCAGTTGACAGCCAGCTGTGTGGGTAGGGGGGGGTGGAGAGAGACAGAAGTCTAAGGAGTGAAGGAGAGGAAGGAATCCGGCAGAGTGGCTGGGGTTGGAGAGATGGATATTGAAGTCACCTAACAGGACAGTTGGGGTAGACAGAGAGGGGAGGGAGGAGAGTAGATAGCCGAGTTCATCGAGAAAGTGAGCGAGAGGTCCAGGGGGGCGGTACAGTACAATTAGCAGGAGTCGACAGGGAGAGGTTAGTTGGACAACATGAAATTCAAAGGTTTTAACAGAGAGTAAGGAGAGGATGGAGGGGACAGAAAAGAGTAAGAAGGGAGAGAGGAGAAGACCAGTCCCACCTCCCCGTCCAGTGAGACGTGGGGTATGGGACAGGATGTAGAGAGAGGACAGGGTGGCAGTCCCTTTAGAAATGCTTTTGTGTCAATGTTCTGCAACCAACTACTGTGTAGTATTGAAAAATGTGGTGCTAGTAATTCAGTTATGCTAACTGAAATCTTTAACAAACAATGAACATGTTAAATCTTTTAAATAATTAAATTTATTCATCAGAAAACATTGCTTACAAATCATTTAAAATATTTACAAACAGCTACTTAGCCACAGCCTGTAAAACTGTTCACTTGTATTGCACTTGCACGTTACAGGATGGATCCACTGCTTTTTGTTATTTATATGCAACACAAACATAGTTCGGGCTGTGTGAGCACATATTTTACATTTTGTAAGCATACCTTTCATCTACAAACACTCATGTATCCAAAATAAAAATACATACTGTATATCTATATCTATATCTATCTGCCTATCTATATATATCTATCTATCTATATATATATATATATATATATATATAGTGATAGTAAAAATAAAAATATATACTGTATATCTATATCTATATCTATCTATCTATCTATCTATCTATCTATCTATCTATCTATCTATCTATCTAACTATCTAAATATATATATATATATATATATATATATATATATATATATATATATATATATATATATATATATAGTGATAGTAAAGGGCGTAGGCCATTTAAGATCAAGATCATTCAGTGTGGAGCAGTGGGGGATACACCACACAAGATTTATACAGACTTCTGGAATCTCAGCGTGAAAAGTTTCTGTTTGTTGGAGTCTACTAGCTATTACATTCGTCATAAAAAGTAAGTTTCTTGTGTTAAGAACAAATCTGCTTATTTGGTGTTTACTGTGCACAACAGAATAGTTGTACTATTAATTGTGAAGACGACATGGTTTATGTTTGTTTAGTTGTAGCAGAGAGTGAGTATAATCTCTGTAAAATTAGAAGTTTTCAGAGCCTGTCTCTAGTTCTGGCGAGGCCGTTGTTTGTGTTAAAGTTTTGAGACGGAAAACTTTTGTTTTGGTTTCGTGTACTGTGTGGGACTCTGCAAATAAAATACACAGTCAACGGGACAGAGTTCATGGGCATCTGTTTATTAAAACAAGCTGAATACAGAAGCTGGACACCAGTCCTATTGTTTCAACGCACTCCAGTTTGCTCACCTTGTTACTGTTTTACCATGATAGCAGGAGCTATCGCATTGTTTCAACACACTCCAGTTTGCTCACCTTGTTACTGTTTTACCATGATAGCAGTAGCTATCGTATTGTTTCAACGCACTCCAGTTTGCTCACCTTGTTACTGTTTTACTATGATAGCAGTAGCTATCGTATTGTTTCAACGCACTCCAGTTTGCTCACCTTGTTACTGTTTTACCATGATAGCAGTAGCTATCGTATTGTTTCAACGCACTCCAGTTTGCTCACCTTGTTACTGTTTTACTATGATAGCAGTAGCTATCGTATTGTTTCAACGCACTCCAGTTTGCTCACCTTGTTACTGTTTTACCATGATAGCAGTAGCTATCATATTGTTTCAACGCACCGCAGTCTACTTACCCGTGATACAGCTCCCCAGTATACTTGTCCTTGTTACTGTGTGTTCCACGATAGCAGGTGCTATTGTACTGTTTCAATGCTCTCCAGTGTACTACCCTGTGATACTGTTGTACCCCGATAGCAGAAGCTATCTTACAGTTCCAGCATACTTACCTGTGTGCTCACCGTGCTCCAGCAGAGGGAGCCAGTTCCAGCACACTTACCTGTGTGATCACCGTGCTCCAGCAGAGGGAGCCATTGCCCGCAAACTCACTTACCTGTACCAGGTACTCAAGTAGGAGGAGCACCGCTTCGCTGAGGGTCTGCAGTCAACAGACCTTACTAAGACTGTACCAACACAACGAAGAGACTTCCTGGGGTGGCCTAGACAGGGAATAAAAGTGAGACAGTTAGTTATTTTGGTGGTGGGAAACAAAGCTTGTTTGGTGTATAAAAATAAAGATACTCACCAGTGTAATCTACGAGTCCGTCCAGTTTCTGCCTGAAAAACTACGCCCTCTAGAGGGCATCTTTATATATATATATATATATATATATATATATATATATATATATATATATATATATATATATATATACAGTACTGTGCAAAAGTTTTAGGCAGGTGTGAAAAATGCTGTAAAGTAAGAATGCTTTCAAAATAGACATGTTAATAGATTATATTTATCAATTAACTAAATGCAAAGTGAGTGAACAGAAGAAAAATCTAAATCAAATCCATATTTGGTGTGACCACCCTTTGCCTTCAAAACAGCATCAAGCATCAATTCTTCTAGGTACACTTGCACACAGTTTTTGAAGGAACTCGGCAGGTAGGTTGGCCCAAACATCTTGGAGAACTAACTGCAGTTCTTCTGTGGATTTAGGCAGCCTCAGTTGCTTCTCTCTCTTCATGTAATCCCAGACAGACTCGATGATGTTGAGATCAGGGCTCTGTGGGGGCCATACCATCACTTCCAGGACTCCTTGTTCTTCTTTACGCTGAAGATAGTTCTTAATGACTTTCGCTGTATGTTTGGGGTCGTTGTCATGCTGCAGAATAAATTTGGGGCCAATCAGATGCCTCCCTGATGTTATTGCATGATGAATAAGTATCTGCCTGTACTTCTCAGCATTGAGACCATTAATTCTGACCAAATCCCCAACTCCATTTGCAGAAATGCAGCCCCAAACTTGCAAGGAACCTCCACCATGCTTCACTGTTGCCTGCAGACACTCATTCGTGTACCGTTCTCCAGCCCTTCGGCGAACAAACTGCCTTCTGCTCCAGCCAAATATTTCAAATTTTGACTCATCAGTCCAGAGCACCTGCTGCCATTTTTCTGCACCCCAGTTCCTGTGTTTTCGTGCATAGTTGAGTCGCTTGGCCTTGTTTCCACGTCGGAGGTATGGCTTTTTGGCCATAAGTCTTCCATGAAGGCCACTTCTGACCAGACTTCTCCGGACAGTAGATGGGTGTACCAGGGTCCCACTGTTTTCTGCCAGTTCTGAGCTGATGGCACTGCTGGACATCTTCCGATTGTGAAGGGAAGTAAGCATGATGTGTCTTTCATCTGCTGCAGTAAGTTTCCTTGGCCAACCACTGCGTCTACAGTCCTCAACGTTGCCCGTTTCTTTGTGCTTCTTCAAAAGAGCTTGGACAGCACAACTGGAAACCCCTGTCTGCCTTGAAATTTCTGCCTGGGAGAGACCTTGCTGATGCAGTATAACTACCTTGTGTCTTGTTGCTGTGCTCAGTCTTGCCATGGTGTATGAGTTTTGACAGTAAACTGTCTTCAGCAACCTCACCTTGTTAGCTGAGTTTGGCTGTTCCTCACCCAGTTTTATTCCTCCTACACAGCTGTTTCTGTTTCAGTTAATGATTGTGATTCAACCTACATATTGAATTGATGATCATTAGCACCTGTTTGGTATAATTGTTTAATCATACACCTGACTATATGCCTACAAAATCCCTGACTTTGTGCAAGTGTACCTAGAAGAATTGATGCTGTTTTGAAGGGAAAGGGTTGTCAAACCAAATATGGATTTGATTTAGATTTTCTTCTGTTCACTCACTTTGCATTTAGTTAATTGATAAATATAATCTATTAACATGTCTATTTTGAAACCATTCTTACTTTACAGCATTTTTTCACACCTGCCTAAAACTTTTGCACAGTACTGTATATATATATATATATATATATATATATATATATATATATATATATATATATATATATATATATATATATATATATATATATATATACATAAAACACAACAAAATACTTTAAAAAGATTAATTTGTGAAGGTATCCTAAATTCACTTTAAGGTTTTTTTTCTTGGTTTCCAAATTGACTTATTAAAACAGAGTGTGTAAAATAAGGGGGTGAGGTGTTCTTCTTTAACTTGTCATCTCTCATGGCTATCTAACTTACACCCTCCCTATCTGGGGAGTAATGCAGTTACTTGAAAACCACATTCTTCAAAATACAGTATGCAGACTCTTTGACAGGGGGCTCCTCCTCAAAAGTTTCTGAAAATAAAAAGGTAAAGTTTGAAGGAAAATAAATATCTCCCTCAGCTGGGCAGTTGTACCACCATTGAATTTTTTACCAGGGGATTTATTACACGACTGAAGCAAAATAGAGAAACTAGGTACCAATGTCACCTCCATAGTATAACGTGCTTAATTTACATGATCAAATTGTATATAATGCTCATTATATTTAAGTAGAAAACACAAACAGTAGACAGAACACAAATACTCACTGGCAAATTGAAGCTTTTTATTTCTTGTTGGCTCTAATAATGATAGGAGAAGCACTTTTAGCGACCAGGGGCATTGGGTCACAGCCAATTAAGCTGTATGGTACAGTTTACAATTTATAAGCTAAGAAAGCTAGGCTGTTTTTTTTTTTTTTTAGAGTTCGGTTCGGTTTTGTCTCCCTTTTTGTGGATCAGTATTACGTTTGCAATTTTCCAGTCTGTCGGTACAACCCCAGAGTGAAGAGACTGTTGCATGATCTTGGTTAACGGTTTGTAAATAACTTCTTTCATTTATTTGAGTACTATTGGGAGGATCTTATCTGGCCCAGAGGATTTGTTTATTTTAAGAGCTCCTAGTCCCTTTAACACTTCTGCCTCTGTTATGCTAAAACTAGATAGGAACAGGTCGATATGTGGGGCATGTTGTCCATGTCCTCCTTTGTAAAAACCTGTGAAAAATAATCATTTAATATATTTGCTATTTTTTTTTTCTTTGTCTATGATTTTGCCATTTGTGTCTCTTAGACATTTAACCTCCTCTTTGAATGTTCTCTTGCTGTTATAATATTGGAAAAACATTTTGGAATTGGTTTTAGCTCCCTTAGCAATATTGATTTCTATCTCTCTCCTGGCCTTTCTAACTTCCTTTTTGACTTGTGTTTGCAATTCCAAGTACTCTTTCTGTGTACTTTGTTTTTGGTCCCTTTTAAACGCTCTGTAAAGTGCCTTTTTATGCTGAATATTTTTTTTAATTGATCTATTAAACCAGTTCGGCCATTTTGTTTTAGATTTAGATTTGTCTACTTTTGGGATGTAATTGTTTTGCGCCTCTAGTACTACATTTTTAAATAAACAGCCATCCTTTTTCTGTGGCTGTTTTCTCTATTTTACTCCAATCTACTTCTGTTAGTCTCTGTTTCATACCTTCATAGTTTGCTTTTCTATTCTTAGTGACTCACGACCAAATCCCAATATACCAACTAATGGTATATATGGTCTTCTACCATAATCGTTTCAATGTTAGTTAGAAACGAAGTCACTACACACACACAGTAAATAAGTAAATGTCTGTGTCATCCATACAAGCTTGGGGTAGTTCTAGAGCCTAGGGGCTTAAGTTTTCAATAAAGGAGATCCCTGGTTCAAATGTCACTGGAGGAGTTTGTTTGTGGCATAGTCAATTCAACTGATTGACAATTAGTTTCAGTATTTCCAACAGTTTCTAAGATACATCTTGGAATGATTTTGAAAAGGGCAGAGAGAGATTAACAGAAGGACTCTTTTAGGCTGCAAGCCCATTGTGACCAAACATTCCCTCTCCCCTGTATGTGGAAAACAACACGTTTATTTAAGTGCCGGGGGCGTCCTGAAGCCTGACGCTTGTCACAACCTGAGCAATTAAGATAACAGACAACTCTGTTGGTGAGCAGAGATGCCAACAACCAAGGATAAATGAACCATCCTAAAACTTAACACATAGATATTTTAAATGCCACTTAACCATAGGCAAGCACTAGGTCAAATGCATTGGTTCAAATACACAAGGTTAACATTTTGAAATGATGTGGTTAACAGATGCATGATACTGAAGGCAATGTGTCTGCCAGAATATATAAAATGTAGGGATATCACAGATTCAAATGGCAAGTGTCAAATGTGTAAACATGCTGTTTATCATTTATGAATAAACTTGTTTTGCTATGAAACCTTATATGACTATGAATATGCCGAAAGGAATTGCAACAAATTGCCATGAGAAAAAGCTTAGTCTATATTCATTAATACTTATAAATAAAGAATTCACAAACACACCTTCAAAATGTAGAGTTATTTTCTTGTTCCAAATGGACCAATCTTTTTTTAAATGTCTTGCATGGAAAGTGCTTTGTTTCACAGGCTCATTTGTTACATCAACTTACCGGCACAAGATGTTTTCTATTTTCATTCTATTTTGTATTTTCTTACAGCAAAACCTGGAACAAGTGTGTCAACCGGTTTTAACAAAAAAGGAAACAAGTTTATCTTTGACAGATATTTACAAATTCCCTACATTTATAATAAAGAATGAACAGTTAAGGGTTTGGAATGAACTTTTCTTCGTGTTGCACAGGATACTTCAGTTAATAATCTCAAGAGTGCGATGTAGGGCAGAGGCATCGACAGACATGTTAAAACATGGATGCTACAGTGTTTGACAACTAACCAGTTTGTTTAGGCATAGCAGATGAAGTGAACAAACTCGAATATCTCGACAAATGCAGGATATTGTTTACAGCTGGGAAACCCCTAGACCCAACTGAAACTGTAACCATTCCCCGCTAGAAACACCCAATGACATATTTTGTGTTTAAAGAAACTCTGTTTCTTTTGGGAAAGTAAAATGAATTTAGAATAAAGCTATAAAACACACAGCAAAAGTTATATACTTAAACCATTTCTTCCCATCAATTATTAGTTTATGCACAGGGACAGGGTGAGACAAGCAATCAGGATATTAAGACAAACCCCAATATAGTCTAACCAACGACAGCAGGGAATTTAAATAAGTTCTTTATTTAAAACGGTATACAAAACCACGACATCAAGGCATGTTTGCTCCAAGATAGCTCTATTTGCATAGGAAACAATGAAAGGCCGCGATGCTCACCAACCGTCTCTTCAGTAATTTAACTAGGCTACTACTACAAATCCATTACATTTCCTCTAGCTCAAAGATGTTAATGTGTTTGATTGTGCATGCTTTGTTAAAGTCAGTGTGTATACTTTTACTACAGCTGAATTAACTAACATTTAATGGATAAATATTGTTGCCTAACTCCGTAGTTGTATGTAAATGTTGTGTAGTGTAGGCTTAGTGACTGTGGTCGTTTTATTTGATTTTCCAAGTAGATTTTCCTGAAATGCTTAGTATTAAATAATCTATGTAACAAACACGGCTTATGAACTTTATAGGATTGTATTATAACTTGTAGATCTGGTATCAAACCTATTTAAGTACAATATCTAGAAATACTGATCAAGTTATATGGAACTGTTGAGTAAAGTATAACTTTTTAAACATTTACATGGCAGACTATTTTGAATTATTTCAAATAACCTTGTCAAATATAAAATGAATACATGTGTTTCTGAAGAGGTTTTTAAATAGTGTCTTTTCATTCTGTGTATGTGAAGACTTGTGAGTACAAGTTTAAAGATTTACTGTTAGGCATTCAACCCCAAATCAACAGTTTTCTTTTAAACAAACCCCCATAGAAAATTTTCCAAATCTTTACAGAGTTAAAAGTGTTAACATCAGCAGGTCTCAACTTAATAATTCGGTGGTAGCTGTGGTTATAAATGTGTATAAAGTCTGACAAAACATCTATATACCTGAATGTGCTTCTTCCTATAAAGAAGCACCACATTTTTGATTTTATAGTTCAGTTAAAAAGGTCAACAACACAAGGTTTAACATAAATGTTTGCACAAAATGTACAATTTGCATTTGTTTTAAAATGTTTTATAATTCTGTACCCTGGTCTGTTTGCAGTTTCTTAGGCTCAATATATTTTGGAAGGCAAGTTGTGTTTCAGTAGCCCTTTCACTCTGTGGAAGAGTGGGGGTATTCACTGACACAGGAGACAGAAGATTGTATTTGGAAACACCGCACAGGTGCCCAGTTTTATTTATTTATTTATTTTAGCCCACAGAGGGCACTGTTGTCCGTGGCCTGAATACTGCCAACAGTAAACAGGATCACAGGGTTACCAATACAGGTACACAGTCCAGTGCACAACAAGTGCTAGAAAATAATAATGAAAACAAAAGGTGAATGAAAAAGGAAAAATAAAACACAGTAATAAAACTACAAACAAAAGTGCTGCTTACGCAGTGCCCCCACTGCCGCTAAGCCGGTCAGCACGGGCCTCCGACCTACGCTCAGTTACCCTATACACTGGGGTAGACAGTCCCCTCGGGTACGTAATTATTTCTTCTGTTTATTCTTTAAATTATTTTAAGGCAGGCTATTTTCCCCAGCCAGGCTTGCTGGGTCCTTGTTTTTAAACTGACCTCTTCTGTCAGTGTCACAGTTCATTCCCCAACACGGCCACCCGAGTGCACAACCAAGCGCAGTTCTTATGGGCCGAGCAATCTCCCAAGGCCTGCCCCTCAGCCACTCAGAGAGAGGGAAAGCACACACACACTCTTCACCACCTCCGTGTCATCGCCATGACTGACAGGCAGATCCTACGAGACTGCTGCCCTCTACCTGCAGTACCACGCATGTGCCAGATAGTCAGTACAGATCTGCCCTGTTACACAATCTTTATCCACTTCAACACCATGACGTATGCACATACGTCAATTGAAAACCCACTTACAGTACCATGCCGTACCTGCGTACGTCACGTTTTCCATTCTATTCTATGATCGGTTTCTCAGTCTAGCGTTTCAGGTTTCATTCTCTAAAGCAGTGCTAGTACTGTGGAATGTGCAATGAAAGTTGGGGGAGGGTCAGGTATACAGTCACCTCCAAAATTATTGGCACCCTTGATAAAGATGAGTAAAAAAGACTATAAAATAAATAATACCAGTACTGAGCTATATTGTAATTTTCCAACATGTGGAATATATTTCACTTTATTAATTATTCAATGGAATCAACACAAATTACACATTTCTCAAATTATAAATTTATTTCCAAAAAAAATGAAGTGTCACAATTATTGGCACCCTTGTTTTCAGTACTTTGTGCACCCTCCCCTTTTAAGGATAACGGCACTGAGTCTTTTTCTATAATGGTTAATGGGATTGGAGAACCATCATATTTTACAGTAGGTATGAGGTTCTGTTCTGCACATCATCCTTCTTTCGACACCAAACCCACCGCTGGTGTGCGTGGCCAAAGAGCTCTATGTTCGTCTCATCTGACCATAGCACCCGGTTCCAATCGAAGTGCCATTTAGCAAACTTCAGGTGCTTACGTTTGTTGGTTGCTCTCAGTAAAGGCTTTTTTTTCTGGCAACCCTTCCAAATAGCCTATTGGCATGGAGAGGGCGTCTAATTGTAGGTTTGGAGACTTGGTGACCCCAAGATGCAGCCAAGTTCTGTAATTCTCCAACTGTGGCCCTAAGATTTCCCTTTGCCTCCCGAACCATCTGCCTCACTGTGTGTGGGGGCAAGATATACTTGCATCTTCTGCCAGGCAAGTTTACCACATGTTCCAGTGGTTTTGACCTAATAGTGTTAAGTGGTATATTTAGTTTTTTAGATATTGTTTTGTACCCATTGACTGATTTATGAAGGTCAACAACCATTTGTCACTTTTCATTTGTGAGTTCTTTGCCTTTCCCCATGGTGATGGATGACAACTGGATTTCATATGTGTGCTACCTCATTTTATACCCGAGTGAAACAGGAAGCCATGGAAGGCCACAATACAGTTCCTTAAGACTGAGATGAACTTAAAGAAGTAAAATGTTAATGCAGATTTAATTTTGTTTGATTTTATTTTTTTAAGAATCTTTAGGGGTGCCAATAATTCTGACACGAAAAAATTGTATTACTTGTTAATAAAAAAACCTTTTCTCTGAGCAATTGTATTAGAATAAAATAATATAGTTTCCCATATATTTGAGCATAAAATATAGCTCATTACCAGTGTTGTTTATTTTATATAGCCTTTTTTGCTCATCTTTATCAAGGGTGCCAATAATTTTGGAGGTGACTGTATATATATATATATATATATATATATATATATATATATATATACAGTACTGTGCAAAAGTTTTAGGCAGGTGTGAAAAAATGCTGTAAAGTAAGAATGCTTTCAAAAATAGACATGTTAATAGATTATATTTATCAATTAACTAATTGCAAAGTGAGTGAACAGAAGAAAAATCTAAATCAAATCCATATGTGGTGTGACAACCCTTTGCCTTCAAAACAGCATCAATTCTTCTAGGTACACTTGCACAAAGTCAGGGATTTTGTAGGCATATAGTCAGGTGTATGATTAAACAATTATACCAAACAGGTCTAATGATCATCAATTCAATATGTAGGTTGAAACACAATCATTAACTGAAACAGAAACAGCTGTGTAGGAGGAATAAAACTGGGTGAGGAACAGCCAAACTCAGCTAACAAGGTGAGGTTGCTGAAGACAGTTTACTGTCAAAAGTCATACACCATGGCAAGACTGAACACAGCAACAAGACACAAGGTAGTTATACTGCATCAGCAAGGTCTCTCCCAGGCAGAAATTTCAAGGCAGACAGGGGTTTCCAGTTGTGCTGTCCAAGCTCTTTTGAAGAAGCACAAAGAAACGGGCAACGTTGAGGACCGTGAGACGCAGTGGTCGGCCAAGAAACTTACTGCAGCAGATGAAAGACACATCATGCTTACTTCCCTTCGCAATCGGAAGATGTCCAGCAGTGCCATCAGCTCAGAACTGGCAGAAAACAGTGGGACCCTGGTACACCCATCTACTGTCCGGAGAAGTCTGGTCAGAAGTGGCCTTCATGGAAGACTTGCGGCCAAAAGCCATACCTCCGACGTGGAAACAAGGCAAAGCGACTCAACTATGCACGAAAACACAGGAACTGGGGTGCAGAAAAATGGCAGCAGGTGCTCTGGACTGATGAGTCAAAATTTGAAATATTTGGCTGTAGCAGAAGGCAGTTTGTTCGCCGAAGGGCTGGAGGCGTGCACGAATGAGTGTCTGCAGGCAACAGTGAAGCATGGTGGAGGTTCCTTGCAAGTTTGGGGCTGCATTTCTGCAAATGGAGTTGGGGATTTGGTCAGAATTAATGGTCTCCTCAATGCTGAGAAGTACAGGCAGATACTTATCCATCATGCAATACCATCAGGGAGGCATCTGATTGGCCCCAAATTTATTCTGCAGCATGACAACGACCCCAAACATACAGCGAAAGTCATTAAGAACTATCTTCAGCGTAAAGAAGAACAAGGAGTCCTGGAAGTGATGGTATGGCCCCCACAGAGCCCTGATCTCAACATCATCGAGTCTGTCTGGGATTACATGAAGAGAGAGAAGCAACTGAGGCTGCCTAAATCCACAGAAGAACTGTGGTTAGTTCTCCAAGATGTTTGGGCCAACCTACCTGCCGAGTTCCTTCAAAAACTGTGTGCAAGTGTACCTAGAAGAATTGATGCTTGATGCTGTTTTGAAGGCAAAGGGTGGTCACACCAAATATGGATTTGATTTAGATTTTTCTTCTGTTCACTCACTTTGCATTTAGTTAATTGATAAATATAATCTATTAACATGTCTATTTTTGAAAGCATTCTTACTTTACAGCATTTTTCACACCTGCCTAAAACTTTTGCACAGTACTGTATATATATATATATATATATATATATATATATATATATATATATATATATATATATATATATATATATATATATATTCTAAGCATACTCTTAAACTCAGGGGAGACATTCAGGATGACATAAAGACTCCTGTAAATGGATCATTCGTGCAATGGGCTTGCAATGCATCCAGATGACTTTTAATAATCAAGAAATTCAAACAGACTCATTCGATTTGAAGTTTTAATGAATCAGAGTAGTATTAGTACCCCTTTGGTTTATTAAAAGCTTAAAAATGGATTGAGTAGTTACAGACTAGGTCCAATCTCACATGACAGGCAATCTGGGCAGTCCAGTGCCTTAACAGGTATGGTAGCATTAATACTTCAATACATTTATGGTTACACCATGTTTTGCTCATAAGCTATGCATGCATAAAGATAAAAACACCCACTGCTGAATACTAGAACATCCAATATATCACTCTTAGACTAAAACATAAGTCATATACCTTATAGCGATGCATCAATATAAAAGAGATTCAAAATACTTCTTACCTTCCAAAATATATATGGAAGTGTAGAATATAATGTAAAGACAAAAACTGTCTTCAAAGGCAAAGACTTCTAAATACGACACCAACAACAATCAGCTCGATCAGAGATCTTCATAGCATGGATCTCATCAGCTTGTAGTTAGCAAGTTGAGTGACATTTGACTAGGATTTTACCTTGGTTTTTGTCTCGTTTCTTACATCAGAAGTCTCAATTAAGTCTTAAACATTTATCAGCCTTAACAGCTCCTGTCTCTCAAGTCAACAACATTCCCAAAACACCCGGCAACTCCTTCCATAAAATTGATTAGCCATCATCCCCTAGTCCACCTCTCCTTCATCTCCAAAATATGTAAGGTGAACTTTTGAACTGATGTTATTTTTCTTGGTACCAGAAGGCATTTCACTCATTATAGCAACCTTGGATTTCAAGCCCCCCTTGGATTTCAAAGTTATTTCCTTCAATTACCCCTCATCTGATACTGCAAGCAAGCAAAGGTTACCTAAATTAGTTGCCTTCTCTTTGGCAAGCCTACTATATGCTTGACACAAACTGGTACCACTCTGCTTTCTGAAGTTTTTACTTTAAGTTCATTTCTGGACTATGTTCTCTTATTTTCAAACTTAACATTTCTTCTGTTACAATAAAACATTTAAACTTATATTCTGTTTGAATTATTCTAGAATACCTGTGTTTAGCTTAAACACTACTTTCAGATCAAGCATACTTCTCTAAATAAGAAACTTGATGCTCATGTCTGTCTTTCTGCTCAAGGTTATAAGCCTTGGCACCAGTAGCTCAAACAAAGACAAGCTGAGCTTATTTCACAGGTGAATTTTGGTCAGTGACCCCAACCTAGCTCCCTTTTTACTCAGACTTACAAAGATACAATAATATTTGTCACTGTTATAACAGAATAAACAGGAATATAGAATAATCAAGCAACTCTATAGGTTTATACAGAGCATATGTGACAGGATGAATGGTGCAGTGCAAAAGTTAAATAATGTCCAGACTGTTTCTCCCAAAAAAGTCTCTTTTTTATTGTAAAACAGAAATATCAAAAATAATCCAAATGAAAATAATAATAGACCCCGCTACCAGTAATGGTATCGGGGCAAAACAGAAAAGGGTCCAGACTCCAAAAAGAAAACAAAAAGACACTCCTTAAACCACAATCCTCCGTGCATGAACATGTGCTCTTCTCCTCCGGGGATCGTGGTGCTTGTGCTGTGTTGTGCTGTGTTGTGCTGTGTTGTGCTGTGCTGTGCTGTGTTGTTTTGTGCTGTGCTGTGCTGTGCTGTGCTGTGCTGTGCTGTGCTGTGCTGTGCTGTGCTGTGCTGTGTTGTGCTGTGCTGTGCTGTGCTGTGTTGTGTTGTGCTGTGCTGTGCTGCGCTGTGTTGTGTTGTGTGGTGAGGGGCGTGCTCTGGGGTTAGTGCTGGCTCAGTGGCTGCAGCCTCCCGTCCTCCTGCTCCTCTGTCAAAACACAAAACAAACATGTAAAAGACAGAAAACAAACTTCAGCTCCGGTCGGCCGCTTACTTTCTCAGCGCAAGAGGAGGTACTGACGTAGCTGCTTCCCCTTTGTACCCAGCAAACTCCTCCCTGCGATCAACATGTCGCCATGGTTTCTCCAATAGTCGTCCTGAGTACTTGCAACTACACACCCCTCCTAATATGGTTACCTTCCGGTTTCCATCTACCATCAAGGTGGTCCATCTAGGAGGCAGCATACCTTCCCCGTTTCACAGCACCCTTTCTGGTTGGGAGAGAGATTTACAGCTTTGATCCTTTCTCTCTGTATCACAGCATATTATAACATTTTGTATGAACAGTGTGTTATAACAATGTGTATAGTATTTCTGCTGGCTTTATATTCTTTAGAACACAGTACAGTTATTACAACATTTTAACACACATGCAGTTTCACAAATGTTCAATTTGTATCCCAAAGATCAGCCTGCTTCCAGTAGCTGTCACAGTCTTGGATCAGTTTCTGCTCTCAGAGAGTCTGTCAAAGCCACCGCAGGTATATCTTTAAATGCTTGATACCTGCAAAAACTTAAATCTTGTTATCAGAGCTTCCATCTCTATTATTATTATTTGTTTATTTAGCAGAAGCCTTTATCCAAGGCGACATACAGAGACGTGAACTATGCATCAGCTGCAGAGTCACTTACAATTACGTCTCGATTAGTGCTGTCTCAGAAATATTCTGTGCATCAAGAAATCTATTGAGTTGACCAGCCTCTACTCTTTCTAACACTTTGGACAGAAAAGGGAGATTGGAAATAGGTCTGTAATTATTAGGAGCAGTGGGATGAAGGGTGGGCTCCTTAAGAAGAGGTTTTACAACTGCAGTCTTAAAGGAGTCTAGCACAATACCTGATAAAAGAGAACTGTTAATAATATTTAAAACAGTGTGTAACAGGGGAGATCTGGACTGACTATCTGGCACATGCGTGGGACTGCAGGAAGAGGGCAGCAGTCTCGTATGATCCAGCTGTCAGTCATGGCGATGACACGGAGAGGTGGGGAAGAGGCTGTGCTGGCTTTCCCTCTCTCTGAGTGGTTGAGAGGCGGGCCTTGGGAGATTGCTCAGCCCAGACGCGCCGCCACGTACCCACACTTTGAAATGAATCGAGACCTGTTGTACCGTGTTGAAAAATTACCCCAGATGGGGGAAGTGCGTCACCTTTAAGGAGGATTTGTTGCAGCTTGCTCACGCTATTCCCCTGTGGACATTTGGGAAGGGACAAGACCAAAGTGAGGCTCGTGACACGGTTCTATTGTCTGGGGCTGGATGGTGACGTCAGGCATTTTTGAGAACACTGTGAGGAATGTCAGAAAGTTAGCCCTAGAGCCGTCCCACGAGCTCCACTGGTGACATTGCCCCTAGTGGAAGCTCCGTTTGAGCATATTGGAATAGATATAGTGGGACCGCTAGAAAGGAGTGCGGCAGGATACACACACCTATTGGTCATTTTGGATTATGCTACGCATTATCCAGAGGCCATTCCCCTCCGATCTGTGTCTGCTAAGTCTGTTACCAACAAGCTTGTGAAGGTTTTCTCCTGGGTGGGGATCCCCATGGAAATACTGACCGACCAAGGTACCAACATTATTTCCCGGCTAGTCCACGGAACATGCAAACCTTTGGGGATTAAGACCATTAGACCTTGGTCTTTCACCCCCAGAATGATGGTCTTGTGGAACGTTTTAATAAGAGCCTCAAAATCATGTTGCGCAGATTCATTGACAGTGACGTGCGTTACTGGGACCAGCTGATTCCTCCCCTTCTCTTTGCGATCAGAGAGGTACCCCAGGCTTCCACGGGCTTTTCGCCATTCGAGCTGCTGTATGGACGGAGACCCCGGGGTGTGCTCGATCTGGTCAGAGAGATGTGGGAGGAGCAGCAGGATAATTCGACTAATACAGTCCGGTATGTGTTGGACCTGCGCAAACGTCTTGAGTCTGTGTGAAAATGGGCGCATGACAATTTGCAACAGGCTTAGCACAGACAGGAGACCCACTATAACAGGGGGGCCCGGTTGCGTACGTTTCAGCGGGGGGATAAGGTGCTTCTGTTGTTACCCAGCTCTGAGTCCAAACTTCTGGAGAAGTGGCAAGGACCGTTTGAGGTTACATGCCAGGTTGGGCCGGGTTGGGACGGTGGCCAGAGGCCGTACCGCATACCTGAGCACAATAGGCATGTAATAAAGGCGGAGATTGATGAGATGCTTAGATTGAGTGTAATAGAGGAGTCCCAAAGGGACTGGAACAGTCTGATTGTTTTAGTGGATAAGCTGGACGGGTCAACTCAATTTTGCATTGACATCAGGCGTGTTAATGAAAAATCGAAGTTTGATGCTTATCCCAGGCCCTGGGTAGATGAGTTGCTGGAACGTCTAGGCATGACTCATTTTATGACAACACTGGATTTAACGAAGGGGTACTGGCAGATTCCCCTGACCCCAGAACCTAGAGTGAGGACAGCGTTTTCGACTCCCTTCGGGTTGTACCAATTTAGGACCATCCCCTTTAGGTTGCACGGAGCACAGGCCACTTTCCAGTGGATGATGGATCGCATTTTGCTGCCCCATCAGCAGTACGCCGCTGCTTACATAGATGATGTGGTTATCCACAGTGAGGTCTGGCCAAGTCATCTGTGTAAGCTAGCGGCGGTATTGCAATCCTTTCGGGAAGCTGGGCTCACTGCTAACCCAAAGAAATTTACCATTCGGAAGAGTGAGTCGGAGTATTTGGGGCATCGAGTAAGGAGCGGCCAATTCAAACCGCTGATTGCTAAGGTGAAAGCCTTGGCTGACTGGCCGGTCCCTACAACCAAAACCCAGGTGCGATCTTTTTTGGGACTAGCGGGCTATTATAGGAAGTTCATCCTGATCTTCGCCACGCTCGCTGCTCCCTTGACCTCACCCAGAAGGCTGCCCCAAATACGGTTCAGTGGATGGAGCCGTGCCAGAGAGCCATTTTCACTTTGAAGTGTAGGCTGCGTAGCAAGGCAATGCTATGCAGTCCTGATTTTAGTAGGAGGTTCACCCTGCAGATGGATGCTTCAGACAGAGGTCTCGGGGCAGTGTTCTCTCAGGAGGTGCGGGAAAGCGTGCACCAGGTCCTGTATATCAGGATATCTGTATATCAGTATATAACTCTGATTACAGATCATGCCCCCTTAGCATGGCTTCACCGGATTAAGGATAACAACGCCAGGATCACTCGGTGGTACTTGGCCCTGCAGCCCTATACATTCAGGGTAGTCCACCAAGCAGGGAAACTGCATCAAAATGCAGATTTTTTTTTTTCTCTCGGGAAGGCATGGAGATGTAGGATATTTGAATGGACTGGTGGTGCCATTCTGAGAAGGAGGATGTGTAATAGGGGAGATCTGGACTGACTATCTGCACATGCGTGGGACTGCAGGAAGAGGGCAGCAGTCTTGTAAGATCTGCCTGTCAGTCATGGTGATGACACGGAGAGGTGGGGAAGAGGGTGTGTTGGCTTTCCCTCTCTCTGAGTGGCTGAGAGGCAGGCGTTGGGAGATTGCTCGGCCCATAAGAACTGCGGTTGGTTGTGCATTCGGGTGGCCTTGTTGGGGAATATACAATGACGCTGGCAGAAGACGCTAGTGTAAAACTGGGACCAGGCAAGCCCGGGTGAGGGAGACAACCTGCCTTAAAATAATTTACGAAGTAAAATAAATAATTATGTACCCGAGGGGACGTGTGTAGGTATACTGGAAACTCTGGCCACTCCAGTGTATAGAAATAACTGAGCATAGATCGGAGGCCCGTTCTGACCGGCTTAGTGGCAGTGGGGGCACTGTGTAAACAGCACCTTTATTTTGTAGTTTTATTACTGTGTTTTATTTTCCCTTTTTAATTCACCTTTTGTTTTCATTATTATTTTGAGCACCTATGAGTGTGCCAGTGTTACTACCAGTATTGGTATTCCTGTGGTCTTGTGTACCATTGTCGGTACTCAGGCCACAGACTACAGCGCCCTCTGCGGGCTAAAAGGAAACATGAAAAAATAATAAAACTGGGCACCAGTGCGGTGTTTTCAAATAAAGCTATGTCTCCTGTGTGTGTCAGTGAATTGCCCACCACCCTTCCACACAGTGGTATTTATTTTTGGATATATCTCTTTTTAAAGTATGGTAGGAATAGGATCTAATGTGCAAGTTGTGGGTTTCACTTTTCTAAATAAAGAATCCAGCTCTACTTCAGACATCAAGGAAAAAACCCAAGAATCTGTTTCAGTTCAGTATCAGTAATTTTGTTTGCTGACAAGTCTCGATTTAATACAAAGTTACTAATCTGATTTCTAATGTCACTTTTTTGTTAAAGTGATTCATAAACTCATCACAGCTTACTGAGAGAGTAACACATTCCGAGTTGTTAATTTTGCTATTGACTCAAAGAGAAATCTTGGGTTATTCCTGTTTTTATCAATACGATTTGATAGATAAACTGATTTAGCTTGAGACATTGCAGCCCTATATTTAGAAACACTGTCTTTCCAATTAAGATAGTGTACCTGGAGTCCAGTAGCTCTCCATCTTTGTTCTGTTTTATGACAAATACATCTGTGTATGCTTGTTGTTTCACTAAACTAGGGAGACAATCTTTTTGCTGATAATTTCTTAAGTTTATAAGGTGCAATACTCTCGGGTGTGTTTGTAAGAGTTGAGATGGAAAGGTACCGACTGGATATAGTCAGTCTCTTCTTTACACATAGCATCGATTCTGGAACCAAAATAATTGCATAAGAGAAGTTATAAATATATTTATTTCACACCTCCACCCGCTGTTTTAATTGTATTAAGATCATTTTAAACACCACCTGATACGTGAGCGAAACAAACTCAGCAATGCATTATCCACCATTGTTTAAAAAAATAAATGAAACTGACACATTTGTTATATAAGGTAGGCTATGTTGAGTGGATGACAGGTTCCTAATATTGTGAAGGTGGCTCTTTTGATAAAATAGAAAAATAAATGAATAAGTAATAGTAATAGTTGCCTACTTATTTTGAATATTAACTTTGAAATATTTCGCCGTGCTGTTTTGAGAATAGGCCTATACAGTGTATATCTTAGTGGTAATATATTTGTTTTAACTAGTCATGGCCCCAAAGGAATACTCTCATTTGGCCCCGAGAAATATTCTTGATAAGAAATGACCTGCAAGGGGCTCCTGAGTAGCGCATCCAATAAAAGGAGTGCAGGATGTGCCCTATAGTCTGTACGTCGCGAGTTCGAGTCCAGGCTGTTCCTGTGCTGACTGAGGATGGGAGCTTCCAAGGGGTGGCGCTCAATTTGCCAAGCGTGGCCAGGGGGGAGGGAGGAGGGTTAGCTCAGCCAGGGTGTCCTCGGCTCACCGTGATCAGTGATCCCTGTAGTATGGCTTGGCGCCTGCGGGCTTGCCTGTAAGCTGCCCAGAGCTGCGTTGTCATCCGACGCTGTAGCTCTGGGTGGCTGTATAATGAGTCTGCAGAGTGTAAAAAAGAGGTCGGATGACGGCACATGCTTTGGAGGACAGTGTGTGCTCGTCTTCGCCGCTCCTGAGTCAGCGCAGGGGTGGTAGCGGTGGGCTGAGCCTAAAAAAAGACAATACTAAATTGGGGAGAAAACAATACAAATAATTGGCGACCACTAAATTTATAAAATTTATAAAATATATATATATATATATATATATATATATATATATATATATATATATATATATATATATATATATAAAAGAAATGACCTGCAATGCCTGGATTGTTTTGCTGGATTTGCTATGAAAACAAAAGTTAATAACACTAGGCTATGTTGTGGTAATGTTTGCAAGAAAGTGGGACTTATTATCATTCCTTCTTCACTAAGCTGGGAGCTGCATTGGATTGAAGTGAAGTAAAATCTATGAATTATATTGAAACTGTGGAGATTCTGGGGAGACTTCAGGGATTTTCTGGATTCTACCAATTTTATGTCGAGCAGCAACACACAGTAAGTTCAAATATTTCTCACTATTTACTGTGTTCGATTTTATTCTAATATTGCTAGGTTATATTGTTGTAAAACAAGGCAATTTTACCAGCAAAGCATTTTGCTAATTTTGCATTTATTATAAGTCTGCATTATTAATGTGAATTTGTGATAGTGTAATCTAGCAGTGCAGAAGTGAAAATATTTGTTGATAGAAAAATGTACCCATTTCAGTCGTTTTACATGATTTACTGCAAATGGTGCCAATAAGCACAGCAGGGACATTATCAGATGTTATCCATTTAAAGTACAATTCCATGCATTATGCTGCTTCTGTAACCTCAAGCAGCTTTTCTTTCAGTTTACTGTGTGCACAATTCTACAAACTGACACATGCGCTTTTAGGCATTAATATACTGTATACATATTTTATTTAGCTCCAATCCATATACTGTATTAAACCAAAATCATGAAAATACTGTTAATATATCAATGCAACTGCCTTATTGATTTAAACATGTTTAAACAGCAAAGCATGCATAAAACTTGCAGTTATTTTATCACTGCATTGATCATTAATACATTTTTTTTTAGAAAAACATCAGAGTCACAGCATGCATTATATTCGGGGCGGGGCATTTCAATTTGATGAGAATAAGCAGAGTGTGACATTAAATTTAACTGCAGGAGAAACGGAGAGAGATGGGGTGAAAATGAGAACGATGGAGGAGAGACGGATGAAATGGGCAAAGGAGAGGTGGCTCAAAGTGATAGAGAACACACTGAGGAGAGAGATGGAGGAGAAACTGAGTAAGATGAGGTGGATGAGTAGGATGATGCAGAGGAGAGAGATTGAGAAGAAACAGTGTGAGATCAAGAAGACACTGTAGGCAGAGGTCACACTGAGTGAGATAGAGATGATATGGAGGAAGATGGAGGAGAAACTGAGGCAGCTGAAGGAGGAACGGATGAGGAAGATGGGGGAGGAACTGAAAAGGTTTGTTTTTTATTTAAATACTGACAGGTTAGATTTCCAGAAGAGAACATGTAAATTGCCATTCATTTTCTCCACCTCCCTCCTGACCAGGTCACACTGTCACGTGATTTGGGCAGCTAGGGTTCTCCAGGCAGGTTATAGACATAATTTCCTAAAATAAGAATTACTTTTTGTGAGCTGAACAATCAAATGAAAACTGAGGTTCATCTGTAATGATTTCCCCACATTAACACAAAACCTGCCCCCCTCCCCCCCAGTACTCTCTAATACATTGACAGGGTGGATGTGCTTACAAAGGTAAGAAATAATAATAATAATAATAATAATAATAATAATAATAATAATAATAATAATAATAATAATAATAATAATAATATTTTACATTTCACAATTTGAGCAAAATCATTTACACAAACACCAAAATAACATTTCATTTCAGATTTTTAAAATGTAAACATATTCAACTCTGATACAATCCTGGTATACTGGAAAACAAGTAATTTTTTTTTTTTTTACAAATTTTGCATCTATCAAAAATCTGCAACATGAATTTGCCAATGTGAAATATAATATTCAGAAAATGCATGCGGTGCCAACGTACATTAAAAGAAAAAAAACACAAAATTTGTTGCCGCATAAATGTGCCTTGAAGGCCATCAAAAAATCCTGTTTTACAGTAATTAATGTGAAATGTATGACATCATCATCACAGATAAAAGCGCAGCTCTTCCTTGAACTCTTAGATACACTACATATTCAACTCTGATAGACTCCTGCGATATATTAAACCTATATACATCTCTCACAGGGAGCTCTAGTGGCTAGGATAGAAACTCAGCTCCTATTCACCACAGTGAAGTCATCAGTCATGGGGTTTCCATTATTATTATTTGTTTATTTAGCAGACGCCTTTATCCAAGGCGACTTACAGAGACTAGGGTGTGTGAACTATGCATCAGCTGCAGAATCACTTACAATTACGTCTCACCCGAAAGACAGAGCACAAGGAGGTTAAGTGACTTGCTCAGGGTCACACAATGAGTCAGTGGCTGAGGTGGGATTTGAACCAGGGACCATGCATGGTGATGCGCGTGCACGTTTGGGAGAATTACTCGTGTAATTCAGGTTTGTGGCCAAAAAAACGGCCAAAGAGAGGGATAGGGTAAATCTCATTTACTTGTGTAAATGACGAAACACACGGGAAAATCCACGCCCAGTTTCGCATGGAAACCCACATTTCACATGAAAATGTTAGAGAGCGTGTTTATCCTTAACTATAAATATTGCAAAGGAGCAGGTCAGTTGTTACTGTGGAAAGTAGTGGCTGATGGGTGATTTTATGGTTTGCAGTGGTGTAGTTCACCTTAAGGATAATGAGGACAGCTTTTTTTAAATTGTTTTTTGCTGTGTCTGGTCTGTCATGTTGTATATCTCTTGTGGGTTTACAGATCTGTATAAAACCACTTACCATGAACTGTGTTATGCCCTTGTTATAATATTAAAAACTACGCTAAAGTTAAACACGAAGAGCAAGTCAGCTGCTTAAATGTAACTGAATTAATTCCCGTCCTGTTTTTGATCCCAGCTATGTCCAAAGACAACACGTATCTTCCCTCCACGTTAGTAAATGTAGTTTGTGAACTGGATGTCATGAGACAGCACGACTGCCCAAAACAGCGCAACAAACATCCAACAAGTTGTTGATGCGGTATCAGAACTGAACTAATAAAATTGCAAATGAACGTATTGATTGTGTTTTATTTGTTTGCATCATTAATATTTAACACAACAGCAAATCCAACACAATTTAAAAGAAAGGAGAGAATCTCTGACAGCACGAGCCGCCTCAGATCGCTCCTGCCCGATTGAAACTGGTGGTTGAGGTAACCTTCACAATTGCCAAGTCTGCTTATAATAAGTGGAATTGGGCTTCTTTTTTTTTAGAGTCGCGGGTTGTAATTTGCATAAACACCAATACTCTAACATGGGTTGTGCTTGTTTTGGCTTGTTGTGAAAGGCAGTGCCGCTTTTTCTCTCGTGAGACTGTAACCTTCCCCTTCTGTCTCACAGGCAGCCACTGATTCCTGAACACCTCATTTTGTTGTTGACAAGAGTTTGTGCAGGATACAGCAGGCAGCGGCAATTTTGGGAACAAATGAATGCTGCAGTTCAGTCCGTTTCATGAGTATCCACCACCTCCCTTTCAAGTGCCCACTACCCGTATTTGCCCAAACGTGGTGTTGAATGCTTCCTCAGCAGCTGACAGCCGTCTGGACGGGTAGGGTTTCTAAGCCAGAGTAGTATACGCAGCGTCACCTGATCCCCTATATGCTGTATTGCCTGAATGAAAGTATATATATATATATATATATATATATATATATATATATATATATATATATATATATATATATATATATATATATATATATATATATATATATACTGTATATGAAGTCTCCGCCGGTTTTCAGCCATGGTGATCTGCAATACCTGTTGGTAGGTTTCATTTTATACCTCAGAGTTTATTTGAAACAGTATTCACTACTAACGACATGACACCCCACTCAATGACATTTGAAAAATAATTTGGGCAAGAGCAGTAAAATACATTATTAACCAACCAGGCAGGAGGTATTTTGCTTTGTTACAGCTGCTTAGATTCACTTGTGTACCAGTTCTCTGCGCATGGAAAGCACATTTTCACAAAATTTTCACAAAATGTCACTTGTAATCTTCAAAAACAGCACAAGTACTTTACGCATAGTTAATTTAAATATCAACCCCCACCTTTCCCATTCATTTGCATGACATCAGGTGAAAAGCCTGGTTGACTCAAGTAAAATAAACTGAGCGAATGGAAACCCAAAAAAAGCATTTTACACAAGACATTTTGTTTCATGTAAATGTCTCGAGTTAAAAAAAAAGACTTGCATGGAAACCCCATGAATGACATCATCATCACAGAGAAACTCACAGCTCTTCCTTGAGCTCTTACATATTCACCTCTGATACACTCCTGCTGTATATTAAAGACCCACTTACATGGTCCGAACCACTTTTAAAAAACATAATGTATGACTAACAAGTATTCTCAAACAAGATTTAAAATAGTTGGCAATAATCTAGTTTTTTTTTAATAAAATGCACATTTTAATGTGGCAGGTGCAACTTCCCTTCTCGGTTTTGAAGCCACTGGAAGATATGTACAGAGATAAGGTATACGTACAGAGAAATATATTTTGACCGAGACAGGCCACTGTTTAATCTTAGAATGCCTCATATTTGTATTGTAGCCGGTTGTTCCAAGCAGGTTAATAAATGACAAAATCTAAGTATGCAGTGTATATGGGAGAAACAAATTCAAAGAACCTGAGGAAAATGGTGTATTTCAAACTGGAAGTATACCTGTTGTGAGCTAAAAGCCCTGTTTGTGTGTGGATCTTGACTTCACTGGACAGACGTGACCCGGGTACAGTTATTCCGTGTGTAAAGGTAAGTTGTCTTTCTTTTATCAGGAAAAAACATTGACTTTCATTATTATTATTATTATTATTATTATTATTATTATTATTATTATTATTATTATTTATTTATTTCTTAGCAGACGCCCTTATCCAGGGCGACTTACAATCGTAAGCAAATACATTTCAAGTGTTACAGTACAAGTAATACAATAAGAGCAAGATAAATACAATTACTTTGGTTCAAGCAAGCACAAGTGTGACAAAATACAATTCAATAATACAGCAGATAACAGTGACAGTGATAGTTGCATCAAAATATGATTAACTACAAAATACTACAGTAGTATACAGTACTATTACACAAGTAGTGTAAATAACCAATTAAACAAAATAATAACTGATGGGTGTTCCTCCCCATCAATTATTTGAGACAGCACTGTGCCGACTCCGACCTCTGAGGCATCCGTCTGAACAAGTGTCTTGTGAAGTCCAGCACTCTCAACACTGGATCCCTACAAAGCACATTTTTAATTTTTTTGAAGGCCTCCCCTACCCTTTGTTTCACCCTATTGGGAGCACACTTCTGGATCAGATTGGTAAGGGGCACTGCAATGGAGGAAAACTCCGACACTAACTGATGGTAGTACTCCGCTAAACCCAGGAAGGCACTCACCTGTCTTTTATCTTGGGGCACCGGCCAATTCTTTATTGCCTCGATTTTGCTTACCTGGGGCCTCACAGTGCCCTCCACACAATGAAACCCGGGTATTTGGCTTCTGTTAACCCTATGAAACACTTTTCAGAGTTGGCAGTGAGGGACGCCTCTCTAAGGCTCTGCAATACGGCTCTGTCCCAACTTTTTCTAAGTGGTTCGCCCACCCTTCTAAAAAATTATTGTCATCAATATAGGCTGACGCATAACTGGCATGGGTTCTCAACACTTTATCCATGAGGCATTGGAATGTCGCAGAGGCCCCATGTAACCCAAAGGGCATGACCTTATACTGCTATATGCCCCGAGGAGTCGAAAACGCTGTTTTCTCCTTGGAATCGAGGGTCAATGGTATTTGCCAGAACCCTTTGATTAAATCGAACATGGTGAGGTATTTAGCAGTTCCTAAATCAACTCATTCACCCGTGGCATCGTGTAGGAGTCAGATTTCTAGGCATTATTTAGCTGCCGGAAGTCATTGCAAAATCGCCATGTTCCGTTGGGCTTGGCTACCATGACGATGGGGCGGTTCCAAGGGCTAGAGGATTCTTCACTAACATCTAACTTTAACATGTTTTCTACCTCTTTTAAGACATCGGCCCATTTTGCTTCGGGTACCCTATAGGGGCGCACTCTCAATCTTACCCCTGGGGAAGTCGGTATTTCATGTTGGATTGCTGAGGTTCTCCATGGTAGGGTTGAGAGCACATCCTGGCTAGCCACTACCATCTCACAGACCTCATCTGAATCTGTTCCTGTTAGTTCTGGGCCGATATTGACAGAGGCGGGGTCCTCAACCCCCCCTGATGACTTCTTTTCTAGGACAGCCCCCATTAACGCCTCCCGCTCTACCCAGGATTATATGACAATGTCATATATTTGCTCTGGTTTCCTCCGGTTAGGTTGTTTTACTTTATAATTAACCTCCCCCGCAGCTTCAATGACCTCGTATGGCCCTTGCCAGTGCATAAACAATTTACTCTCGGGCGTTGGGACCAGTACCATTACCCTATCTCCGGGTGTGAAGCTACACCGTTTGGCCAACTTGTTGTACTGGTATGCCTGTCTCTCTTGAGCTTGCTGTAAATGGGCATGAACTATGGATGCCTCCCTTTCAATCCTGTCCTGCATCTGGATCACATGGTCAACCACGTTTCTGCCAGAGGATCTCTGAGTCTCCCAGGTTTCTTTGGCCATGTCTAAAATGCCCCTGGGCTGTCTCCCTGTGGCGGAGTGTCCCGCCCCTATGTGTTTATTTATTATTATTTGCATTTTTGTTTGCGGCAGTTAAAAGCGCAGCGTATTTGTTATTGTTTTTTTATATTTAAAAACCTCGTTAAATAATCTGTAGCTGATCAGCTACAGATTATTTAACTAGCTGACAGTCACGCATCCTTACCAAATGCGTGCAGACTGTGGCCGAGGGGTAATAAGATAATTAACAGCTAGTTAACCCCTCGGCCAGAGTATAAGAACCTGCAGCTGTCCGTGCTGCGGGGCGGTTGAGAGTACAGAGAGGAGGTACGGGGAGAGGAGAGAGAGAGCGAGGAGAATATAACAAACAATTGCTATATAATAAGATGTACTTGTTTCTGTTTATTCGTTTGGCCCTTGTGCCCTTTTGTTTTTGTTGTTTTGTTCAAATCATTTGTTTTGTTTATTAATAAAATCAGCTGAACGCCATTGCGTTCAGTTTCACCTGCCCATCCATTGTTTTGGTTCAGTTACTTCCTGGTTTGTGACGTCACCACACCTCACAACTGGAAGCCATCCTGCCACATATGGTGTCCTGCGTGTGACAAACAACGCCTCCAACAGCCAGACCAGGAAAGGAAAGGACGTTTTTTTTGCTTTTTTTCGAATAGTGGTTTTTTTGTGTTTGGAGAAAAAAAATAAAAAATGGATAAAGTGGATTCCTACATGGAGAGGTGGCATGAGCATCAGAGGGAGTTGAAGGAAGAAGGTGCTACATGCTGCCTCGCCTGCCTGGAGTATGGGCACCTCCCTGAGGTGTGCCCATATGAAGACCCCCTCTTTGTGCAGGCCTTTGATCGAGGTGAGGTGGAGACTGCAGAGGAGTGGATCCACCTGAAGGCCATACCATCGCCACAGGTGGATCAGGAATCCTGCCTAACCTGCCTCAAAGGAGAGGAGTGGTGCTTTGCCGTCGGCAAGGTTGGGCACAAAACACCCGACTAACCCCCTCCATGGAAGTAGGTGGAACTGCTGGTCCCGAAGAAGGGAAGGAGTGGTGGTGCCAAGAAGGCAAAGAAGCAGGCTCCAGCGCCTGAGTGGGAGCAGCCCGAACGTCCACAGCCCAAGAGGGGGGAGTCGGTGCATCCACAGCCCAGAAGGGGGAGAGGTAAGCTGCAGTGGCAACAGCAACTGCAGCAACAGCAGGAGGAGGTCGGGGATGATGGCTGGGAGGTTTGTGCTATAAACCTTGTGGCGGAGTTATGCCCTGGCTGTGGGGCATATGGGCACACGTTGGCCATATGCCCCACGCAATATGAAGAGGGGGAGCCCGTGCATCCAGGGCCCAGAAGGGGGGAGCCCGTGCATCCAGCGCCCAGAAGGGGGGAGCCCGTGCATCCAGCCCAGAAGGGGGAGCCCATAGATCCAGAACCTAGGCCTCCAGGAGCAGAGCAGTGGGAGCTGCCTCTGCCTCCGCCACCTCCACCGCTTCCACCACCAGGAGCAGAGCAGTGGGAGCTGCCTCTGTCTCTGTCACCTCCACCGCTTCCACCACCAGGAGCAGAGCAGTGGGAGCTGCATCTGCCTCTGCCACCTCCACCACCAGGAGCAGAGCAGCAGGAGCTGCCTCTGCCTCCACCACAGCTAGGGGCAGAGCAGCAGGAGCTGCCTCTGCCTCTGCCACCTCCACCGTCAGGAGCAGAGCAGCAGGAGCTGCCTCTGCCTCCACCACCTCCACCAGCAGAGGGTGAATGCCTGCTGGTTCCGCCTCAGCCGCCGTGGGAGGACTGCTTGCCCCTCCCACCTCCACCAGCAGAGGGTGAATACCTGCTGCTTCCTCCTCAAACGCCGTGGGAGGACTGCTTGCTGCTCCCAGCTCCACCAGCAGAGGGTGAATGCCTGCTGGTTCTGCCTCAGCCGCCGTGGGAGGACTGCTTGCCCCTCCCACCTCCACCAGCAGAGGGTGAATACCTGCTGGTTCCATCTCCACCTCCACCAGCAGAGGGTGAATATCTGCTGGTTCCACCTCCACCGTCATGGGAAGGACTGCTCCTGCCCTGCCTCGCACCGCCCAAGGATGCCTGACTCGCTCCGCCCAAGGATGCCTGCCTTGCACCGCTCAAGGATGCCTGCCTTCCACCACCCAAGGATGCCTGCCTCACTTCGCCCAAGGATGCCTGCCTCGCTTCGCCCAAGGATGCCTGCCTCGCTTCACCCAAGGATGCCTGCCTTGCTTCGCCCAAGGATGCCTGCCTTGCATCGCCTGGGGCTGCCTGTTTCTCCCCATCACCTGGGGCTGCCTGTTTCTCCGCATCGCCTGGGGCTGCTTGTTTCTCCGCATCGCCTGGTGCTGCCTGTTTCTCCGCATTACCTGGGGCTGCCTGTTTCTCCGCATCGCCTGGGGCTGCCTGTTTCTCTGCATGGCCTGGGGCTGCCTGTTTCTCTGCATCACCTGGGGCTGCCTGTTGCTCCGCATCGCTTGGAGAGCCACCAGTTACAGGGTAAGAGGGAGAAGTGGAGCTCCCGCTGCCGCCTCCATGGCCAGGGGCTCCCCTCCCGAGTTCGCCTCCGGAGGGTCTGCTGCTGCTGCCATCGCCTCCCGAGGGTCCGCTGCTGCTGCTGTCGCCTCCCGAGGGTCCGCTGCTGCTGCCGTCGCCTCCCGAGGGTCCGCTGCTGCTGCCGTCGCCTCTCAAGGGTCCTGTTTTGCCTGGGATCGCTACCAGTCCAGCCATGCGGCAGGAAATTCTGTGGCTGGAACCCCATGAAGGGGAGCTGCCGGCCACGAAGAAGGGGGGGAGGTCAGGAGACCAGCTCCCCCAGCCGCACTTTCGCGGCAGGAAATACTGTGGCTGGAGCCCCATGAAGGGCAGCTGCCAGCCTTGAAGAAGGGGGGGGGGGAGGTCAGGAGACCAGCCCCCAAATTTTTTGGGCCAGAGGAGCCGGCCTGTGCGCAGGCCATCGGAACGCTACGGCTGTTTGGGTGGAGGAGGACATCCCACCGTGGCCGCCAGCTTTGGCCCGTTGCTGCCCCTGTTCCTGCGCCGGGACTGCTAGCCGGGACTTTAGGGAATAAGGGGGGGAGGTGGCCGAAAAGGCCATGTGTGCTGCGCACAAGGGGGACATGTGGCGGAGTGTCCCACCCTATGTATTTATTTATTATTATTTGTATTTTTGTTTGAGGCGCAGTTAAAAGCGCCGCGTATTTGTTATTGTTTTTTATATTTAAAAACCTGTGAGGATGCGTGGCTGATCAGCTACTCATTATTTAACTAGCTGACAGTCACGCATCCTTACCAAAAGCGTGCAGACTGTGGCAGAGGGGAAATAAGATAATTAACAGCTAGTTAACCCCTGTCCGTGCTGCGGCGGTTGAGTGTACAGAGGAGAGTACGGGGAGCGGAGAGAGCGAGGAGAATATAACAAACAATTGCTATACAATAAGATATACTTGTTTCTGTTTATTCGTTTGGCCCTCGTGCCCTTTTGTTTTTGTTGTTTTGTTCAAATCGTTTGTTTTGTTTATTAATAAAATCAGCTGAACACCGTTGCATTCAGTTTCACCCGCCCATCCATTGTTTTGGTTTCTGTACTTCCTGGTCCGTGACGTCACCACACCTTACCACTGCAAGCCATCCTGCCACACTCCCATACAACATCTCGAAAGGTGAGAACCCGGTGGAGGAGTGAGGGACCTCCCTTACTGCAAACATCAAGTAGGGTAGGAATAGGTCCCAGTCCTTCCCATCTTTACTAATCACCTTCCGGAACATTGATTTTTAAGGTCTTGTTGAATCTTCCACCAAATCGTCTGTCTGGGGGTGATAGATAGACTTTCTGATGGGTTTTATCCTTAGGCTAGCACTCGGGTCAGGATTTACAAAAAAACTAGACAGTCTTCTCCTACCCAGTAAAACCTCTATTATCCTCTGTAGTGTTTTCTCACCCCCTAAATGAGCACCGAATGAATGATTGTGTGCTTACTTCAACACCTTCCCCACACTCTCCTCTACTTGAGTGCACACTTCCCATTTATCCCTGGGTGCCCCGCCCCTTCCGCTAACCTGAGCACCCAGGGAATTGTATCGGTTTAATACCACCAGCCATTTCTTAAAGTGACAGTGCCCCCTTTCTTACACTGTGTAGTGCATTTTCACAGAAAATTATTTAGAGATATCTGTAAATGAATTAAAGATATCTCCAAATGCATTTTAGATATCTAATTTAAGTTCCATTTACATATTTCTGTAAATCATTTTCAGATGTCTTTAAATGCATTTAGAGATATCGCTAAATGATAATTCAGCTTGCCATAGCACTGCAGTCCTAGACCACTCTGTCAGGTAGGGATGAACACAGCCGTCACCCAGAGTGCCTGTATGGGGTTGGTGTGCACTGCTGGCAGGGGGTGGAGTGTAATATTCTATACTGTACGTTCGTATATAGAGAAAGATATGTTAAATAAATGTCAGCACCAATTTGCAGTGTTTGGTTTATTATTGCTGGTATTATAGCAATTCATATATCAATATTATTAACTAAAGCAGTGTTTCCAAACTTGGGATTACAGGGAAGTTTCAGGCGGTCCGTAGCAAATATGCGAAAAGATTTAACAAAAGAAAATTACATGGGAAATCATAAAAAGTAAAGCTTAAAAGTTTAACACAAATCTTAAAAACTCCCGCCCTGCATGTGTATATTGCTAATGTCCCTGAATGCTTGTTTCGTGCTTAACCCTTTGCATTCCATTATTAAGTGCATGTCAGGTGGTCAGGTCCAATTTATTTTCACACGCGCAGTTAATTTTAGACGCGCTGTTTAAAAGTATTTTTTTTCCACAGTCAAACGGGTTTAAAAGGCCCTGCATATCAACAAAGCACTCACTAGGCATCTCCAGCCCCGCCCCACCCTTTCGTTCCCTATAGCTTTCACATATGCTAAGAAATAAATAATAATAATAATAATAGTTGTACATACCGATCAATCATCTCTTGATCACTCATTTTATCACCAAACGCCTCAATAATGCGATCCAAGTCATTATTTTATTACAATAACATCTCAAAAAAGCTCTGCAAATGTATGTGATATTCTCTGAGCGCTGATGCAGTAACAGCCAGCTTGTTTCCTTATGGCCGCCTTTATCTGATGCAAGTATGACTATTCATGAGATACGCCCTTTTTTCGGCTTTTCTCGCTTTTCTTGCGTCTTTTTGATGATGTCGGACAGGGTCTGACATTGGACCGGATTGGAATAATTGCAATGTCGGACCTGGTCCGACATAGGACCACAAAGGGTTAAATTATATACAGTACCATTAGGCAATATAACAAAAACGGGGTAAATTGTAATTACAATTAAAATAAACAACTATATATAATACAAATGTTTTTTCTTTTTTTAACTAATATATATATATATATATATTTTTTTTTTAATCGTTCAACTTGTGGATGTTCTTTCCCGAGTGATGATTACATTCCACTTCACGTACAGTATAGATTACGTACCCTGTTACTAGAGTGAGTGCTGGGCACAAAGTTAACAGTAAAAATGTGGCGGTTTCTGAAAGGACAAAAGAAAATAGTTAAGCAAAACAATTAAACAAAAAACAAAACAACACGTGGGCGAACCTCATGCAACCCGGAAGTGAGATCGGGTCTTCCAAGCAGCTGGCTCACTCGCAACCGTTCACAATGGGGCTCCCTCCTCGAGGATTATAGTAGCAAAGTCCTTTAGAACAAGAAGGCCGCAGGGTAGTCCGGGCTAAACAGCGTCCGGCCTGGTCCTTCTTCAGCCTTTAGAACTCAAACACAGTGTAGAGACAAACAAAACACAGAACAACACATCTCTGTCTTGTTAGTCCACGATAGGGAGACCGAATGACAAGCCTGCACTGTCTGAATACTGCCGAGCCCCTCCCTGCAATCAGTGCATGCACCCGGCTCAGCCAATTGGTGAGTGCAACACATGAAGCAGCGCCGTGCTTGTGCCGACTTTGGGCACTCAACCCCCAGCTGCCCCTTCCCTTGTGGGGAGGCGGAATGGGCTGCCCGGAAGCTGAGTGAGGCGCCACGGCCGAGCTGGAACAAGCCGTTGCTGTCCTCCCATGAGCCTGAGGTGGAGGAGCCATCGCTGCAGTCCCATCAGGAGTTGCAGGCTCATACCCCAAAATTTTTCTGAAAGGGGGGGAGAAGGGCAGGATGCTGTTGTTCTCCAGCAGCCCCTGTTCATGCTTCTGAGGGGAGCTCGGCGCAAATCAGCACAGCCGCTAGGACAGAGGGAGCCAGCACAGCCACAGCCTCCCTCTGAGTGGTCAGCACCAGCCCCACCACCGCTGCTGGAGGAGCCGGCAGCCTCAGCCCCTCCACGGCCACAAACAGAGAAGTCAACAGCTGGGGGCCAGGAGATGTTCCAAGAAGGGACAAATTACATTCCCGCCCACCCACCCAAACTTTGGATTTTAAGAGGGAGGTGGCCTTTGAGGCCATGTAGTGCTTCGAACAAAGGGGAGGTGAGTGACTGTGTGCGTGTGTGTTTGTGTTGTTTTCTCATGTGAATGTTGGTGTTGATTGTTCACGTTTGGAATGTGGGGATGTTTATTGATTAAGTCACGTCACATTGTATATAGGGGAGGAAAGTGCACTGTCTTTAGTCGAGCGAGTGGAGAGTGGTGTGTTTGTTTATTGTTGTGTTGTGTATTTAAATAAAAACCTTTGAAACTTACCATATCGCCTCCGGGTCTGTCACAGTGGCTAAGTACATTTATGGTAGCGATGTTACCATAATGTTGTGACGTAGTCCTGTATGTAGTAGATTTTATGTTTGTTTGAAAAAAAAACATGTAGCTAAGTCACATTGGATCAAGATGTCTGCAGCTAAATTACTTAATAATAATAATTACGATAAAGGCGTTTTAAAGACTAACAATAGTGATCCATTGGGTGGGGACTTCAGCCAGGAATCATATTTGTTTCGAAGAGCCTGCTTGAGCTAAGAAAGATTAGGAACCAAAGGACATAACTATACAATTTTGGGTACCTATGCAACATTTTATGTATCAATGTTAAACGTAAGGGTTTTTATTAACCATTCTGTTTTGTCAAGATGCTGATTCTCCACAGACACCTGCTGTCCCTCTACTCAGTCCGTGGAGTGGGAGTCTCTCTCTGAGTTTGCCCCTTCAGATTCAGAGGCATACAGCTTGAATTGATAAGGGAGACAATCCCCATTTTCTTCCTCGGTCAGATCCACCATTACTACTTCGTTCACATTCATAAATGTGTCAGAAACTGATAAAATAATGCTACTCTCACTGGAAATGTTGCTGTCAGCCATACTGACAGAAGCAAGTAATCCATGGGTTTCTCCCTGAATGATGTCACAGTAGTCCTAGCCCCAAACCAGGAAATGGAGATAGCCCTCTGAGTATTTCTGGGTATAATTTGATTCATTGTAGTGCGATTAAACATAATCTGGTGAAATGAATGTGATTATATGTTCAAGTAAGACCTGTTTATATTATTTTTTCATGTTTTTGGAAAACATCAAATACCATGTCACTGGGTCTTTAAATCTATATAAAGCTCTGACCAAGACTTCTAGTGGCCAGGATAGAAACTGCAGCTCCTATTCACCACTGATTTTTTATTTTATTTTAATTTTAGTAATTTCTGGCAAATGCCTATAGAAGCATCCTAGTGCCAATGAAGATTAAAAAAAGGATCTACATAGGACTTTTTATCTAGAGATAAAAAGTCCTACATAGGAGATGAAAAACGTTCCTACATAGGAGCTCTTTGTTTCTTTTCTTTTTCATTGGCTCTAGGACGTTTCAGTAAATACCAACATTTGATTTCTGTGTTCAGATACATTTCAAAAAAACATTAGTTTGAATAATACCTGGATGTTTTCTCAGCAGCACTGCGGTAAAGTAACATGATTCTGAACCTGTCTTTGCAGCATGAAGCATGGAGAGGCCCAACGAAGAATCAAGCTCATGAAGGAGTTTGTCAAGGAGAACGAAAAGGAGAAGTAGGAGATTGAAAAACTCCTCACAGAACTCAGTAAGATTGCTGAGGGACTGGACAAGGTGGACAGGGACTGTACCATCTCTAAGACCACAGGGAGATCTGCTGGTGTAGTCGGAGGGGTCCTGAACATTGTAGGGATATGTCTGGCTCCTGTTACTTTTGAAGCCTCCCTTGGACTGTCCATTACAGGGACTGTGACTGCTGTAGCTGGGTCAGTCACCAGTGGTGGCGCACAAATAGGAAAGTGTGTAAGTGATAACAAGACTAATAAGAGAGTAACGGAAATACTGGAAATAATTCACACTAAAATTATAGCACTTTGTAAATCGTGCAAAATTGCACTCCCACAATGTAATTGGAATATAGAGGAAGCTGATTTAACAGGCACTGATAAAACATGTCTTTCTGCTGCTGCTGCTGCTGCAGGCCTGGTTGTTGCTGTTGTCGTTGCTGCTGCAGATGATGTTATTGATGCTGATGTAAGACTTGATGCTGCTGCTGGTGTAACCCAAATCCAAATTTGGTGTAACCAAATTGTTATCTTGTGTCTAAATATATTATCCTGTAAAAATATAAAAGGAAAAGAAAATGAAAAAAAAAAAAAAAAAAAAAAAATAAAAAAATATCATCCCGTGCATAGACTCTAACCCTAAAAATCACCTCCCTATACAATAACAATAATACACCAGATTAGAGCGACTGTTTCCACTCTACACAGTTACTGAATGACGCTGCAGGATACCTAATGCTAGCCTGTAGTGTAGCGTTGGTGCAAGTTTGTTTTTAATGTTAATAGTGTCGCCCCCGCGGTCACTTGCCTGGAAACACACAGCACAGATCAGCTGCTGTACTGTAGGTCAGTTACGGTCTATCCTGGACCATCCTGGACAATTATTTTAATATATTGTATTTTATCAGCATGGAATCATTTTATCAGCCTGTAATCAATGTAGTCATTTTATCAGCCTGTAACCAATGTAGTGAGTTTATCAGCCTGTAATCAATGTAATCATTTTATCAGCCTGTAATCAATGTAATCATTTTATCAGCCTGTAATCAATGTAATCATTTTTAACAATAAGTGATAAAGTGAGAGTAAACAACAGATAAAACTACTGATGCTGAAAGTACTGTAGCCAGCTAAAAAAACAATAAACGAGTAAGAAAAAGGGTTATACCGTAAAAAGATCATTACAAACAAGCAGTAACATCCATCCATCCATCCATCCATCCATCATGCATCCGCTTCTCCTTGTGAGGTTACAAGCTGTAACATCCATCCATCCATCCATCCATCCATCATCCATCCTCTTCTCCTGGTGAGGGTACAAGCTGTAACAGAGGTTAAAATACACAAGCTGAAATCCTCTGTATGCAAGAGCCTTGCTTTGAATCTTTTTAATCATTTAATAACTAACATCAACTTATTTCTTCTATCATTTTATTCTATCAACCTTCATTTCTGTACACTGCAGTTCAAACTCCTCTGAAAAAAAAAAAATCCTATTTTTGTTTAAATCTTGATAGATAACTCTCACTGTTATTTGTGAAGTTAATTTTAACAAGAAAGTAAAACTCTATTATTTCACATACTAATGTGTTGTCTGCCTGCCTTTCTTATTTAAGCCAGTGTTTTACCCAGACTGAGTTGTTCTGTATTTTGCCTCCTAGATAATTTCACAACTAAAATCTACTGCTGCAGTGAGCAACACTGCCTGTGACAGGGGGCTCAGTCTTCAATGACATCATCATCATCACAGATACAGATGACAGTCTGATACTCTAGTCCTGCTATATATTAAATCTAGAGCTCTCACATAGACCTCTAGTGGCCAGAATAGAAACTGCAGCTCCTATTCATCACCAGTGACATCATCATCACAGAGAAAAGCACAGATACAACTCTGATACATCCATCCATTATCTGTAACCTATAGCTTAATCCTATAGAGAGTTGCAGTGAGTTGAAGCCTAAAGTGGCAGACATAGGGAGCAAGGCAAGACTACACCCTGGACGGGACACCAGTCCATCGCAGGGCAAATAAGGGGCAATTTAGAGAGCCCAGTCCACCTAGCCAGCATGTCTTCGGACTGTGGGAGGAAGCCCATTCAAACATGGGGAGAACATGCAAACTCCACACAGACAGACCCCTGAGGCCGGAATCAAACCCAGGACCCTGAAGCTGTGAGGCAGCAGCGCTAACCACCACACCACCTTGCCGCCATTTAATTTTGATACACTCCTGCTATATATTAAATCTTGTATAAATGGGTAATTGTATGTAAAAAATAATATGATATCTGTATAATGTATAATGTGATATCGTGTAACAATTGTAAGTCGTCCTGGATAAGGGTGTCTGCTAAGAAATAAATAAATAAATAAATAAATAAATAAATAATAATAATAATAATAATAATAATAATAATAATAATAATAATAATAATAATATAGAGCTCTCACAGAGACCTCTAGTGGCCTGGATAGAAACTGCAGCTTATATTCACCAGCAGTGAATTCATCAATAACATCATTATCACAGATAAAAGCACAGCTCTTCCTTGAGCTCTTACAGATACAGACTGCACTCTGATACACTAGTCCTGCTATATATTAAACTAGCTGAAGTACCGGCATTGTCCAGGGAAATTCAATATTTCAATATTTCATTCATGACAAATTGGGGAACGGTAGCCTTATGGTTTCCTATAAGTTACCGATCTTGGGTTTTCTCACAATGCGCTCGGACCCCTTTCCATTTTATTAACTTTATCTTTTTTTGGCTTTTGCCTTTTTGTAATTTATTTTAAATTTTTGTTATTTTTATTTATTTATTTGTTTTTTTGGGTTTGTTTAATTTGAGATACATGGCCACTGTAGTGATCCAGCAATGGGGTTACTAAATAATGTACCCCGGGGGTCAACATTTTGGATCCAAACATAGCCCTCGACCTTCCCCTTGATGAAAGAGGATGCGATGCAAAGTTTGGTTGCACTGACTACTGCGGGGTCCGAATGCATAAAGAAACAAACAGACAGACAAACTTTCTTCTTTTTATATTAAGAAGATCTATATTGAGCTCTCACAAAGACCTCTAGTGGCCAGGATAGAAACTGCATCCTATTTACCACCAGTGAGGTCATATAAAAAAAAGACACAAACACACCAATGAATTCTCTTTGGAATTTTGCCACATCGCTATTGAAATGTAATAACCTGGCAGCAGGGTGGAGTGGTGTTGGTTATAATTCATTATAAAAATGGATTCGAGTCAATCCTCATCCCTCCTTCAGTCAATCCTCACCCCTCCTCGAGTCAATGCTCAGGCATCAGTCATCAGTCTGTGTTTTTTTTTTTTTTTTTTTTTCGGGGAGAGTGAGGGGTTGGACAGAGTCGTCTGAATCACCCAATCAAACAAGAGCAAAAAAACTTTCGGTGCTTCAATTGGATGACACAGATGTCAGTGTAGCTGCTGATTGGTGCATCTGTTTTTACCTTTATTTAGCATTTAATATGTATACAGTAAGCGTTTTAAAAAATACTTTAAAAGTTACAATGTGCAATTTAATTATTTAAATTTGTTCGGATTTAAATTGTAATGCAAATCTTCTCAGCGTACAGCATCAGACATAACTGTTTTTTTTGTTTAACAGTTTCAATGTATTTTTTATTTAATTTAATTTTGTTATGTATTGAAAAATCCCACTTGCAGGAATTATTCCCCAGGACAAAACTTCGACCCCCCAGCCTTTTCCGGTGTTCCCAGACTTCCTGGAGGAGGTCAATCCAAGAGCGCAGCCGCACTTGCCTCCATGGAGGGAGCAGAGGCGGTAGGGCTCACGCAGTTCCCCCGGTGGACTCCACCATAGCGGCCCTAGTGCGGGCCCCCCAGTAGGAGGTCTATCCATGGATGCAGGATGTCCTAAAGGCCAATGCAGGATCACAGAAGCCCACCTGAAAAAGGCTTACGCACCCGAACCGTAGGTGACATGCCTTGCAAACACTGGAGGCCTCTTGATGGCCTACCTGGATGGCATGCTGCGCTCTGTTACCCTTCCCGAGCCACTAGCTTCAGAGCTGCGCGCAGTCTCGGGCACGTTATTGCAAATATTGGGGTTCCAAGGGCAAGCCCTGGGCAGAAGCCTGGCAGGCTTAGTGGTGGTGCGCAGTCAGCTGTGGCTGTCTGAGGCAAGGGTCCCGGATGTGGACAAGTCCGTCTTATTGGACGCGCCTATCTCCCCTGGCCATACTTTTGGACCAGCGGTAGAGGAGATTCTGCAACACTCTCACAGTGAGAGAGAGGCATCCCAACAGGTGGCAGCGATGCTCCCCTCCCCTCCCATGTCTTGGCACCCCGGGGTGACGTGAGGCACCGCCTCCAGGCCTCCGCGGCAAGGAATCAGCAACAAGCATGGGGGAATGCCGGATGTGGGGCCCCAGCACGCCAGCACCCAGGGAGACAGTTCCACCGGAACCACCCCAGACAGCCTCCAAGGCAGCCTCTTCCCCAGCCTCAGCAGCCCCACCATCTACACTACTGGTGCAATTGCACCTCAGACTCTTACACTCGGGACCCCCTCCCTTTCGAGGGATCACGGTCACATCCGTGAAAGACCCTTTCCAGGTCTTGGCCCTCAAACAAGAGGTAGAAACACTCCTTCAAAAACAAGCCACTCGTCTCTTAAAACACACCACTCAAAAAGAGGGGTTCTACTCAAGGTATTTCTTGGTGCCAAAGAAGGACGACGGCCTTTGCCCCATCCTAGACCCTGAGACACCTCAATGGGTTCTTGAGGGAGAGGAGGTTCCAGATGGTCACAACAGTAGACATGAAGGACGTGGATTTTCATTTTTCTATCCGTCCAGCACACAGGAAATATCTCTGCTTAACCTGTCAGAGGAGCGTCTTTAAGTTCCCCGTGCTGTCATTCGGCCTTTCCTTAGCCCCCCACACGTTTTCAAAGTGCATGGATGCCATCCTAGCTCCCTTGTGGCTGCACGAGATCAGGGTGATGAATTACCTGGACGACTGGCTGATTTGTTCCCAGTCCCAGGACGGAGCAGTGACCCACACAACGATTGTGACGGAGCATCTGTCGAGGCTGGGTCTCACCCGCAACGATGTAAAAAGCCAATTAACACTGGTGCAGAGTACGGTCTATTTGGGTCTCCGGCTGGATTCCCTTACAATGCAACCCTACCTGTCGGATGAAAAGATAGCTGGTGTTCGCAACTGCCTGGCACTGTTTCAACCAGGGTCCACAGTGCAATTAATGTTGTGCCAGAAACCACTGGGTCTGATGGCCGCAGCCATTCAACTGGGGTTGCTTCACATGTGCCCGCTTCAAGTGTGGCTCAATGTCTTTCGGCTACACCCCAAGCACGACAGATGCCGTCTGCTGACAGTGTCTGATCTGCGCTGGAATGCGTTACTCTGGTGGAAGCAAGCTCCTCACCTTAACAAAGGCGCCCGGGTGGGTGGCGGTCTGGGAAGGCAGAGGTGTCCCCGGATCCTGGTCGGGCCGCTGGACATCCCTGCACATAAATGTGCTAGAGCTGAGACATTTTCTACCTGTGCTCTGCAACAAACACGTCCTTGTCCGCACAGACAACATGTCAGTGGTTGCGTACGTGAACAACAAGGGAGGGCTTCCGTCCCTGGGGTTACACCGGGGTTCTCCCTCTGCAGCTGTGGCGGTCCACTAGGCGTCGACACCCCAGTGCACGAATGGCCCAAAGCGCCTTTATACGCTTTCCTGCCTATACCGCTGCTGCCTGCCTTCCTCGAGAAGGTCAGGAGAGAGGAAGCGACAGTTCTCCTGTAGGCCCCCAGATGGCCCAGGAGAACCTGGTTTTCAAACCTCTGCCAGCTGCTACAGGGCCAGCCCTGGGAGATCCCGCTGTGCATTGATCTCCTCAGCCGGGCTAAAGGCACCTTCTGGCACCCAGAACCGGGCAGACTTCAGCTGTGGGTCTGGTCCTTGAACAGGACTGTCTGTCCGCCCTAGGGCTCTCAGACGCAGTAGTTTGTACACTGCAGAACACTAGGGCTTCTTCCACAAGAGTGTTGTAAGCCTATAAATGGAAATATTTTCAATACTTGCCCTATAGCAGTTATTTTACAGTTTCTGCACGATCTACTAGAGGCGGGTAAATCCCCCTCTGCATTGAAAGTGTACGTAACAGCCATATCTGCATGCCATGTTCCCAATGACTCAGTATCCCGGGGCGCTCATATTCTGGTGAGCCATTTTTTAAAGGGTGCTTGGCACCTTTATAGGTGCTCATATAAAGGACTTCCTCCCTGAATGGAGTCTAGACGTGGTACTGGAGGCCCTCACGAAGGCCCCGTTTGAGCCCATGGATACCATAGAGCTGAAATATCTCTCTATGAAGACAGCCTTTCTGTTAGCTATCACCTCCGCTAAGCCGGTCAGTGAGCTACAGGCACTGTCCATGCACAGTTCGTGTATGAACGTTTGGGATGATGGAAACAGGGTATCGTTGTGCACGAACCCTGCTTTCCTCCTGAAGGTGATTACAGCATTTCACTTAAATCAGTCAGTGGAGGAGTTGGACAGGAGAATAGAACGAGAGCGCTGCTTCAGGCTGACCAGCTCTTCGTTTGTCATGATGAACGGACCCGAGGTCAAGCCCTCTCTAAGCAGCGACTGTCCCATTGGATTGTGGATACGATTTCGACTGCGTATACTAATGCCAGCCTACCTCCACTTGTGAGGTTGGCCGCGCACTCAACCAGAGGTGTGGCTACATCATGGGCCCTCTTCAGAGGTGCCTCGTTGACCGATATATGTACTGCGGCTAGCTGGACTACCCTGCATACATTTACCAGGTTCTACCGACTTAATGTCGTAGATCCCTCTATGCCTTTAATAGGCACTAGGGTCCTTGAGGTTGCATGCTCACAAAACCAACACTAGATAGTAACCCCGGTTCCCTGAAAGAGAAGATGACCGACAACCTTGTGAGGTCGCATCACTCGCATTCGCAGGTTCAATGCAAAAGTGACTGAGATCTCCGCGCAGTGACTATTTGTTACCTCGGTGATGCAGGACCGAGGATGTCACTCCACAGAGGGGCCTATTGGCAGCTTTGATATAAAATGCTCAGCGAATACCTGACAAGCAGGCATATCCCAAAAGTATTCCATTTGGTAGTCATCTTCTCTTTCAGGGTACCAGGGTTACATCCATAACCTATCGATTGTCTTCTATTACATTTTGATGTGTAAAACTTTTTTTTTTTTAAGAATTCATATGAAAAAGAAAGTCCCTACACAAACATATACTTTATTAAATCAAAACATGATTAATGACGGGGTTATCAATCAATCAATTTATTTTTATATAGCACTTTTTACGTAAACAAAGTGCTTCACATAACAAAATTAAATAAAATATACATCGAAACTGTTTAAAAAAACAAAAAAACCCAGTTATGTCTGCACTGTATGGTGAGAAGATTTGTCTTACAATGTAAATCCAAACAAATTCAAATAATGAAATTGAACACAAGTATTTAAATGCATAATTGTATTTAGGCACGGGGATTTCACTTCACTTCACGTGCATTTAAAGTAAACGGGGTTGCACATATTTAGTTCACATGCTGGGATTCAAGTGAATAATTAATTGGTAATTGAATCCCAGCACAATTGTATATATAGATGCACGTTTTACTCACTCAGGGTTGTGTGTTTGGTAAGTGGAGAACGGGTGAGAGAGAGAGAGAGAGAGCTACTCATGCGAGAGGGCTTGCACGATACTTGTTTAGTTAGTCCACTTTGTTGTTTGTCTATTTACTTTGGCCAATGCGCCATTCTTTTGTTTGTTCAGTCAGTGTTTTCTGTTTTGTTCAACCTTTTTATTTAAAATAAACCGGCGCAAGCAAGCGCATTTACCATTTCATCCGTCCTGTCTGTGTTGTTCATTTCCTGGTTCTGATGTCACCACTCAGCCAGACTGTCACACCCATACATAGAAGAATACATCAAAGAGCATGAAGCAGTATATTTCCAACAATGAAGATGATGACCAAGACCAACAATGGCATCCAGTGCAAGGGATAATGAGAATGCAAGTAAGTGTATGGGAAGTGACAGTTGATGTGGCAGTTTGGCAAAGTGGCTGAGTGGAAACAGATGCAGGAGTGATGAAGTGCGGTAATTAAACAGACAGAGCCTTGTAATCCGGTTTGGAAAGTAATTATTTTATTTGTATTCCAGGTTTGGCGACCAAACAATAATCCCCTGGCAATACACACCAATGTGTACTACACGGGGTAAATAACAAGGGAAATGCAGTCCCAAATAATAAACAATATCCGCCCCACAATAATACAGACATGGTCACCAGTCCTGGGTGCGTGCAGTAGTGCACGTGGTGGGTGATACAAGTTTATATTTGTGACAATGGTGAAGTGCTCTTTCCGGTTTATTGCTGGCCCTTGACGACAGCTCCGGAAACTGTGTTAGCTGTCTAGTAATGTACAAGACAAAACAAGACAATTACAAAAAAAAAAAACACAACACTCACAATTCATTTTTGTTATATGGGTCTCTCACAGTCCTTCTTGGTTTTAGCTACTCAAACCAATGTGAAGGAACAGATCACGATTCTCTGTCCCCTTTTATGCTGTCACACATGACCCCTTGGTAAACGAGTGCAATCGCCTCTCCAATCTGTGGCTGCCACATTGTTTCCCTTCCAGGTCAATGTGTTATTGCAATGGAGCCTCGCCCCCTTCCTAGCTGGCCGACTTCCCTTGAACCCTGGGAAAGAACTGTCAGGCTAGCCTGTCCAACGAACTCTGTTCCCCTCAGCTCCTGCTGCTCTGCTCCTGGTGGTGGTGGAGACAGTGGCGAGGGCTCATCACCCTCTGGCGTTGGAGATGTCATTGATGGGACCTCTCCCTCTGGTGCTGGAAACAATGGCGAGGGCTCCTCTCCCTCTGGCGTTGGAGATGGAAGTGATGGCTCCTCTCCCTCTGGTGCTGTAGATGGCAGCAATGGCTCCTCTCCCGCTGGCGCTGGAGACGGCAGCAACCACTCCTCTCCCTCTGGTGCTGGAGACGGCAACAACCACTCCTCTCCCTCTGGTGCTGGAAACAGTGGCGATGGCTCCTCTCCCTCTGGCACTCGAGATAGCAGCAATGGCTCCTCTCCCTCTGGCATTGGAGACGGCAGCGATGGCTACTCTCCCTCTGGCGCTGGAGACGGCAGCGATGGCTCCTCTCCCTCTGGTGCTGGAGATGGCAGCGATGGCTACTCTCCCTCTGGCGCTGGAGACGGCAGCGATGGCTCCTCTCCCTCTGGTGCTGGAGATGGCAGCGATGGTTCCTGTCCCTCTGGCATTGGAGACGGCAGCGATGGCTCCTCTCCCTCTGGTGCTGGAGACGGCAGCGATGGCTCCTCTCCCTCTGGCGCTGGAGACGGCAGCGATGGCTCCTCTCCCTCTGGCGCTGGAGATGGCAGCAATGGCTCCTCTCCCTATGGCACTGGAGACGGCAGCGATGGCTCCTCTCCCTCTGGCGATGGAGACGGCAGCTGTGGCTCCTCTCCCTCTGGCGCTGGAGATGGCAGCAGCGGGGCTTTTCCCGATGGAACTGGAGATAGCGGGAGCCCTGCCATATCTGCAGCCAGGTAGCGGATTACCATGTCCGCAACCTCCAGGGAGGGACACTGGGCTGCGTTGCTTTTCCCAGGCTTCCCGTCGCTCTCCATATCTGGCCCACAGGAGGTTGATCACATCGGGAAGGGCCTCTTCAGCATTCCTCCCAGGCTACACCAGCCAGCCCCAGACTCCCTCAGAGGAGAGTGAATTCGTCGGCCTCTGAGCCATCGGGACCTCTCCCCCTGACGCCGGATGCTCAGGCTTCTCTATCTTCTGCCATGCGTGGCTCTGGCTGAGTGGAAGATACCTGACCTCACCACACAGGAAGCACCACCCTTCCTCATCCAGACAGGCTAGGCAAACATCCGGCGTGGTAGAAATGTGTCAAGACCTGCGACCGGCCCCGCTCTGACGTCACAGACCAGGAAGGAGCAACACAAAAACAAAGGCAGTAAAGGTGGGTACGGAAACGAGATGCATTTGCGCTCGGCTTTTAACCTTTATGCGGTCCATTGTTGGACCTGGTCCGACATTGCAATTATTCCTATCAGGTCCATTGTCATCAAAAACGCAAAAAACGGGTTTCTAGTCGTTTTTCTCCGGAAAAAGCCGAGAAAACCATTCAATGGTCGAGTGGGAGCGACAGGAGCCGAGACAAGCCATAAAAAAAAAAAACTATCTATCACGGACATTTGCAGAGCTTTTTCGAGATGTTATAGTAATAAAATAATGACTTGGATTGCATTATTGAGGAGTTTGGTGATAAAACGAGTCATCAGGAGATGATTGATCGGTATGTACTACTACTATTATTATTATTATTATTATTATTATTATTATTATTATTATTATTATTATTATTATTATTATTATTATTTATTTCTTAGCATATGTGAAAGCGATAGCAAACAAAAGGGTGGGGCGGGGCTGGAGATGCCAAGTGAGTGCTTTGTTGATGTGACGGGCCATTTAAACCCGTTTGACTGTGGAAGAAAAATACTTTTAAACAGCGCATCTAAAATTAACTGCGCGTGTGAAAATAAATTGGACCTGACGCGCCTGATGCACAATTAATAAATGGACTGCAAAGGGTTAATAATAAATCAAATAATAAACAAAACACTTACACAAAACAAAAGGGCTCGATGGCCAAAATAAACTAACAAACAAATACCGTGTGGTACAGCGGTAGCAGTTGCTTCGGGTGTATTCTCTCGCTCTATAGTACTCCCGTCTCTGGCTCAAAGGAAAATGCCCCAATTAGCCTGGAGCGGGTTCTTTTAAGCTGTGGCTGGAGCCTTAATTAATTATCAATAAAACAATTACCTTGTTGAGGCTCCAGCCACATTCTCACAGGTTTTTAAATTAAAAACAAACAATAAAAACAAGGCTTTCCCACCGTCCCAAATATAATAATAATAATAATCCTACAAAACATTCAAATAATACAGGGGCGGGGTGTACCCCGTCACAGGCACTCTATTTGGTGAAGTCTACTAAAGGGTTAACCACTGTGGCATACTCGGGGATAAAGCAGCGGTAATAACCGGCTAATCCCAGTAGTGACCTCACCTGAGTCTTGGTTTTGGGGATCGGCGCATCGACCAAAGCCTGGCTTTTGGTGACAATGGGTCTCACCCTTCCATTTCCCATAAAAAATCCCAAATATTGAGTTTCTGTCTTGGCAAAAGCACATTTTCTGTCAGCCGGGCTACCCTTAGAGACTGAAGGACGGCTGTAACCCAGCCAAATACTCTCACCAGGTGGAGCTGTAAATAACCACGTCATCAATAAAAGCTGCTGCATATTCATGATGGGGGCGTAAAACCTGGTCCATCAGTCTCAGAAAGGCAGCGGGTGCACCATGTAGCCCAAACGGCATGGTTTTAAATTGAAACAGTCCTTCTGGTGTCCTAGAGTCCTTCTCTAGAACTGTGGGTTGAGAAGATCTACCAGTATCCTTTTGTCAGGTCCAGAGTAGAGATCAACTTCACCTTTCCCAGGCTATCTAGAAGTTTGTTGACCTGAGGCATAGGGTATGCATTGAACCTGGCAATAGCGTTTACCTTCCGGAAGTCCACAAAGAAGCGGTTGGTGCCGTCTTTCTTGGCCACTATGACAATTGGACTGCACCACTCACTTCTGGAAGGCTCAATCACCCCAGGTTCGAGCATGTCCCATACCTCTTTGTTAACACCACTTCATCGACATTCCGGGATCCGGTAAGGTCTCTCTCGTACTGTGACACTTGAGGGAGAGATAATGTCATATTCAACCAAGTTAGTCCTGCTGGGCATGTCAGAAAAAAACCATTGCTGAACTCCTCAATTAGCTTACGCAGTTCCTGTTGCTGATTGGGAACCAATTGTTCCCCCATCTAAATGATTTTAGTGCTAGGAGTCTCTGAACAGGGACCTAAATCATCCTCTACATTGTCTGGGGCTATAAATAAGACCTTCCTTGCCTGCCAGGGCCAAATTTATATGATAAATTTCCTGTTCATTTCGACGATCGGACTGTCTAATTTCATAATTCACCTTTCCTACAGCCCGAATCACTTCATATGGCCCCTGCCATTTAGCACATAATTTCGATTCTAATGATGGAAGTAGCAGCATTACCTTGTCTCCTGGATGAAAGGTTTGAATTAATGCATTTTTGTTGTAATGCTGCTGTTGTCGGTGCTGAGCCGATTTGAGGTTGTCCTGGGTCAAACGACCAACCAAATCTAGGTGATCTCTCAGTTGGAGCACATGTTTCACTACATTTTTGGACAAGCCTTTGTGCTCCTCCCACCCCTCTCTCAACAGATCGAGAATGCCGCGAGGCTGTCAGCCATACAAGAGCTCAAAGGGGTAGACCGCTGTTGAACTCTGTAGCACCTCTCTCACTGCGAAAAGGAGGTAGGGGAGAAGCGAGGCCCAATGTTTCTGCTCTTGCATTACAAACCTTCTCAGCATCGACTTTAAGGTCTGATTAAAGCTTTCCACAAACCGTCCATCTGTGGATGATAAACAGACGTCCTGATGGGATGTATTTTTTATATTTTATATACCAGCTGTAGCGTGTTAGACAGAAAGTTGGTTCCATGATCAGTCAAGATCTCCTTGGGGATTCCTACTATAGCCATGATCTGCACTAATTCTGTTGCTATAGCAGCAACACTAGTGGACCTCAAAAGAACTGCCTCTGGGTATCGCGTTGCATAATCTACCACTACTAACTCTTTGCGGTCCATTTATTAATTGTGCGTCAGGCTCGCCAGGTCTAATTTATTTTCACACGCGCAGTTAATTTTAGACGCGCTGTTTAAAAGTATTTTTTTTCCACAGTCAAACGGGTTTAAATGGCCCTGCATATCAACAAAGCACTCACTAGGCATCTCCAGCCCCGCCCCACCCGACTTTTTTGCGTTTTTGCGTTTTTTGGATGATGTCGGACAGGGTCCGACAAAGGACCTGATAGGAATAATTGCAATGTTGGACCCAGTCTGACAATGGACCGCAAAGGGCTAATATATGCGTATTCCCAGAGTCAGAAGGTAGCAAAGGGCCCACTATGTCCATTGCAATGCGTTCAAAAGGAGTGGAAATAATCGGCAGTGGAACCAATCGGCGGGGCGCACTTGACCCGACACTACTCACTGCCACTCTGGGCATGTGGCTACATATTTTGACACATCAGTATGTAGTCCTACCAAATAGAATCAAGCCAATATCAGCTCCCTTGTCTTGTCAGCTCTGAGGTGCCCTTCAAAAGGGATATCGTGCGCCAGCCTCAGTCCAACAAGAATGGGGAATCAATAATTGTGTTACAGGCTGTCCTGTGCCCACGGCTAGGTTTACCCTATATAGTAATTGCCCCTTGATACTGAAGAGTGGATATACTCGTGCCCCAGCGCCATCAACATCCTTACCTTCAATAGACCGGACCTGCCCCAAAGCGTGCACTAGTGACGGGTCATTATGTTGGCCCCACACTATGTCCGCGCTTGAGTAGCACATGTCCGGTATATTGAGAGGGGCAGGAGTAGCATCTGCCCTAGATGGCCCAGTAACCTCGCCCTCTCAGTCACACTGCGTTCCGACTCCTTTTGACTGGCGTTTGTCACCACCCGAACGCTCTTCCACCTGACCCCAGCCTTGTCTTAGTGATGCTCCCTCCCATTTTGCAGTCCTTCTCTCTTTATTTCTTTTAATAGGAATGAAACTGGGGGAAAACATTTCAGCTTGAAAAGGAAACACTTCACCAATTCGTTCCCTTTTCTTTTTGTCTGCCATGTTTCCATGTGCGGTCGAGACTGCCATTAATTTAACCAATTCTCTACAATTTGGCCAGTCTTGACCCAGAATTATTGGGTGTGGTAGCCTTTCCACCACCCCAACTACTAGGTGGAGTTTTGTCGTTCCTACCTATAAATATACTTTTAGGGTGTGGTATGTCGCCGTATCTCCATGGACGCAGGAGATCGCCACCTGGCCTCGTGGCTGCCACGACACACCACCCAAGAGAGATGCGTTAATTAAGGTCTGCTCACACCCGGTGTCCACTAATCCATGGGTGGTCACCTTGCCTAAAACTGCATTAACAATACAAGGCCCATCCCGACCATTTTCCCCGCACTTACCCACTCCAGATGCCCAATTGCACGCCGCCACATCACACTCCATTGCCGATGGGCATGAACTGGCCTGGTGCACCTGTTGGTTGCATCTAAAACAGATAGCGGAAAAGGAGGGAACATTGGTTACATTCATGTCTTGTTGCTGGTATGGCAATGAGGCCGGGGTAGCAGCTATATCCCCACTGGGGGTCAACCTTGTTCTCCATGGAGAGGAGGCAAGGTTCCCCATTAGGGCCGGAGATCTAGGAGGTCTCGGTCCTGGTGTTGTAGGTGGAGCAGAGAGGAGGTGGTGTGCCGCTGCTCCGGTGGACGGGAGCTGTGGCCAGGTTGATGTGGGCTGAGACCAGGGAGTCCTCAAAATCCTCAGCCAGTTTTATTGCTGCCTCCATGGTGGCGGGGTTGTGTCGCCGTATCCGTACCTGGGTTTCGACACCGACCACATGTCAGAATTGCTCCACTGCTATGGCTTTGCCCATTTGCAGACCCGTTTTCTGGGCAGGACTTAGCTAGTGCACCATGTGGTTACACAACTGCTGCGCAACCACCCTGGGGCATGTATCTGGGGATCTTCGGTAGGATGGCTCACTTTACCAGGTCGTAGTTGGCGGCTTTAGTGTCCGTCATGGCCTGATATGCTGCCTGAGCCTCCCCAGTACATTCTGCGACCAGGTAAACTTCGGGGTCGTCCTTCGCCGTCATTTTCAGTGCCCTCGCCTTTGGGGCCGTCATCACGGGTGCCGTTGGTACTGTGGTCTGGATTGCCAGAGCGAACTTCTCCACCAACGCTGTTTACTGCTCCTCTCTCCGTCTTTCTGCAGCCTCCTGTCTGCTGTCCAGCGCTTCCAAGTGATGCGTGATCCATAGTCCCATGTTCTGACACCACGTGTGGCAAAGTGGTAAATAGTACGTGCAGGTGCAGGGGTGATGCAGTGCAGCAATGAAACACAGAGAGTTATAATCCAGTTTGGAACCGTTTTTATTTATATCCAGATCTGGTGACCAAATAATAATCCCCGTGCAATACACAACAGTGTGTAGTGCACGGAGTGAATAACAACAGGGTTGCAGTCCCAAATAACAAACACAAATATCCTTCCCACAATATATTAACACGGGCACCAGTCCTGGGTGCGTGCAGTAGTGCTCGTGGTGGGTGATACAGGTTTATTTGTGACAAAGATGCAGTGTTGTCCGGTTTCGTGCTGGCCCCTGGCGACAGCTCCGGAACTGTGCTAAATGTCTGGTAACGTACAAGACAAGACAATTACAAACAAACAAAAACACAACACTCACGATTTCACATTAAATTGGTGTACCATCCTTCTGGCTCTTTACTCACTAAAAACCATTATAAGGTCCTAATTACGATTCTCCACCCCCTTTATGCTGTCACGCATGACCCATTGGTAAACGAATGCAGTTGCCTTTACAATCTGCGGCTGCTACATTGTTTCCCTTCTGGGTCAATACGTTCTTGCAACGGAGTCTCGCCTTCTTCCAGATTGACTGACTTCCCGACCCGGGGAAAGCACTGGCAGGCCAGCCACTCCAAAGGTCAGGAGGGAGATTTACAACCAAGATTCATCATATTTCTGTCACAGGGCCCTAAGATTATTGTAAGTTGGCCTAGATAAGGACTTAATAATCATAATAATATTAACAGTAAAAATAGGAAATCAAACATTGGTGGGTACATGTAATTTATTGGTGGGTAAATTAGGTTGATCAAAGTCCTGTACACTGGGTAATGCAAGATGTAAAGGTAAATGATGTGTCTTCAACTCAATGATACCTGCCTATGATTAAGTTGTTCACAGTGCTTAAGACTTATAATGATGTATTATTATTATTATTATTATTATTATTATTATTATTATTATTATTATTTTATTATAATTCATGTGTGGATTGTGTTTCTTTTATTATTATTTTTCATCACGAGTGTGGTTTGATGTATTTGCTTTCACTGGACACACCCTAAACTACTTTCTCTCTTTCCTTTATGGAACTATCTGAGCTAAATTACGATTGACTGAAGGACCATCTGCCTAATGCACACACCACTGTTGCTTGGCAACCGTGTCTCCCGTTCTACGGCTCTGCTTGCCAGTGGCTTGCTGCTTGATCTACCCGCCCTGCCAATTATCTACAGCTTTTATAAATGCGGAAGAATATTATGAGAGAGAGACCCTGAATTGTAAAGGAGATTCCTTGCTGCAGGCTGGAGCGGGAACGTGGAGAGACTTTATAACTTCGTGTAGCACTCCAGGAAGGCTGAGTTTGACCGGGAGGGTATCATTTCCAACACGAGGTATAGCGTGTTGGGGTGATCCTGTTAACGTTGTGCGGTTTACTTGATAGCTGTCCCGCTCCTGCAGCAAGGAATCCTCTGTTTCATTTGTTATATTTTATTTTATTCTTGCATGCACGCATGCAGCTGTTTTATATATTCATTTTAAATAGATTTGGGGGAAATTGGTACTGTGTACTTCTACAATTGTAATCTAGTTTGTAACGAGACCATTTAATTGCTGACGTTGTTGTCTACTTTGTATGTATCACAAAAAGAACAGATTTGCTGAACTGGTTAATTATCTTTACTATAAGAAATTATTTTATATAAACTGCAATAATATAATCTGTGGTAACTAGTTTAATTAACTTCACTACAAGAAACTGATTTAGATTTAGAGTTTGTTTTATTGTATTATCCTATTATCCCTATATATATATATATATATATATATATATATATATATATATATATATATATATATATATACAGTACTGTGCAAAAGTTTTAGGCAGGTGTGAAAAAATGCTGTAAAGTAAGAATGCTTTCAAAAATAGACATGTTAATAGATTATATTTATCAAGTAACTAAATGCAAAGTGAGTGAACAGAAGAAAAATCTAAATCAAATCCATATTTGGTGTGACTACCCTTTGCCTTCAAAACAGCATCAAGCATCAATTCTTCTAGGTACACTTGCACACAGTTTTTGAAGGAACTCGGCAGGTAGGTTGGCCCAAACATCTTGGAGAACTAACCACAGTTCTTCTGTGGATTTAGGCAGCCTCAGTTGCTTCTCTCTCTTCATGTAATCCCAGACAGACTCGATGATGTTGAGATCAGGGCTCTGTGGGGGCCATACCATCACTTCCAGGACTCCTTGTTCTTCTTTACGCTGAAGATAGTTCTTAATGACTTTCGTTGTATGTTTGGGGTCATGTCATGCTGCAGAATAAATTTGGGGCCAATCAGATGCCTCCCTGATGGTATTGCATGATGGATAAGTATCTGCCTGTACTTCTCAGCATTGAGGAGACCATTTATTCTGACCAAATCCCCAACTCCATTTGCAGAAATGCAGCCCCAAACTTGCAAGGAACCTCCACCATGCTTCACTGTTGCCTGCAGACACTCATTCGTGTACGCTCTCCAGCCCTTCGGTGAACAAACTGCCTTCTGCTACAGCCAAATATTTCAAATTTTGACTCATCAGTCCAGAGCACCTGCTGCCATTTTTCTGCACCCCAGTTCCTGTGTTTTTGTGCATAGTTGAGTCACTTGGCCTTGTTTCCACGTCGGAGGTATGGCTTTTTGGCCGCAAGTTTTCCATGAAGGCCACTTCTGACCAGACTTCTCTGGATAGTAGATGGGTGTACCAGGGTCCTACTGTTTTCTGCCAGTTCTGAGCTGATGGCACTGCTGGACATCTTCCGATTGCGAAGGGAAGTAAGCATGATGTGTCTTTCATCTGCTGCAGTAAGTTTCCTTGGCCGACCACTGCGTCTACGGTCCTCAACGTTGCCCGTTTCTTTGTGCTTCTTCAAAAGAGCTTGGACAGCACATCTGGAATCCCCTGTCTGCCTTGAAATTTCTGCCTGGGAGAGACCTTGCTGATGCAGTATAACTACCTTGTGTCTTTTTGCTGTGCTCAGTCTTGCCATGGTGTATGACTTTTGACAGTAAACTGTCTTCAGCAACCTCACTTTGTTAGCTGAGTTTGGCTGTTCCTCACCCAGTTTTATTCCTCTTACACAGCTGTTTCTGTTTCAGTTAATGATTGTGTTTCAACCTACATATTGAATTGATGATCATTAGCACCTGTTTGGTATAATTGTTTAATCATACACCTGACTATATGCCTAGAAAATCCCTGACTTTGTGCAAGTGTACCTAGAAGAATTGATGCTGTTTTGAAGGTAAAGGGTTGTCACACCAAATATGGATTTGATTTAGATTTTTCTTCTGTTCACTCACTTTGCATTTAGTTAATTGATAAATATAATCTATTAACATGTCTATTTTGAAAGCATTCTTACTTTACAGCATTTTTTCACACCTGCCTAAAACTTTTGCACAGTACTGTATGTATATATATATATATATATATATATATATATATATATATATATATATATATATATATATATATATATATATATATATATATACTAGATAATTGTTAGACTGTGAACTTTAGGTGGCATTGTCATATGGTTTACATTATTATTAATGTGCTTGAGATTTTTAAAACAATTACCAATAAAAATTTGTACAGATTATTTTTGGTGTACGATTGCTTGGTTTCTCCTGGATAAAAGAGTTTGTGTGGGAACCAACCTCTCGATGTCCTTGTCCTCAATAAACACAAGGTGGCGTAGTTAAATTAACATAAATTCAGCTATATGTATATAAAGACCTGCTACAATTGTATTACACACTGTGACAGAGATCGAATGATTCTTGGTGTTAGATCTCCCTCTCGACCTGTGAGGGCACTGTGTTAAAGGAACAGAGTACCCTTAACTAAATGGCACGACAATTTATTCCGTAGGGTAGGTGGAAGTCTGTATTTTAAGAAAGGGACGGAGCTATGGTATCCAAACTGAATGACCCAGACGTAAACGGTGTGGCATCTGAGGATTGGAGGAACGGATGCTCTCATTAACCTAGGAGTCATGAGCGAGAATATAAATAGGGGACACAGTGTAAGTGATCTGCTCCTTTGTAAATGGTTAGAACAACCTAGAAGGAGACCGCTGTAATAAGTAAAACATGAGTGTTGTGTTTGTTTTGAATTAGTAAAAATGGTTTGTTTTTGTTCATAAAGACTACTAACACTATCCGGATCTGCAGCCGCAGTCCAGCAACAAACCCGGACCCCGGCACTTCTCTGTTTCACAAACAAAGCACTAGTTTCACGCACTAAAATAACACCGTGTCTTTGTGTTCTGAGTTATGTGTGGGTTTCGGGTCAAACCCGAGGATTACAAACTGCGTGATACACGCCGCTGTATCACTTCCAACATTTATTATTTACAGGTGTTTGCCCTAAGGCTCTGGACATTGTAAAACAATAAACACCTTTGCACCTGTTAAGCATTGTCTGTATATTTTGTATCTGTTCTGCACTGCACATATCTGTAACCATTCACCACTTTGCCACACACACACACACACACATATATGTATACACTTTGTGTGTGTGTGTGTGTATGTAATACAATTATAAGTCTTCAGCACTGTGAACAACTTAAAGCAAACTGTTTTATAACAGAGTGGTTCTGCATCCTGGTCCTGGGGCCTCCCTGTGTCTGCTGGTTTTTGTTCAAAGTAAGCTCTTAAAGACCTAATTGAACCCTTAATTGAATTGTTAGTTCAATTAAGGGTTTAATTAAGTAAAAATACAGTCCTCCAAAGCCAAAATGTGCTATTTATGATTGTCAGATGACAGTACTCCCCAATTTCAAAACGTGCTGTCCCAAGCAAGGTTTTTTTTAAGGGGGGGGGGGGGGCATTTCTCAGATTTTGGGGGTCCCAGATACTTGAAATTTGGATCAGTTGTTCGCAAGCAGCACATTAAGTGTCACTTACAGTTTCATGAAAGAAAATGTCCCACGCATTAAATGTTGCTATTAAACTTAAGCATCGTCAGTTGGTTAACCCTGCCTTCTCTCATAGATTGACGTTGTTCTGTAAAAACTTGGCCATAAGAAGAAACACTTCTTTCAGCATCTACAGAATTGACAACAACTGACAAATATATTTGAGCCTTTCATGTTAAATTGGGAAATAATTCTTCAGCTTTAATCCAAAATTCATTCAAAGTCATTCTACTGCCGTTTTCTTTTGCATATGGTAGGTATTTGTCCTTTTCTGAATTACAGTCAGCATCAAATCCTGTAATAGAATATATTGGGAGGGCTTCCAGATCCAAACTACACAATTGTTGTGAGTCAAATATCCTTACTGCCATCAGAAAATTATGAGCTGGTTGAAAAAAATGTGGGTTTTTTTGCATTGATCCGGGTTGTAGTAATTAGTCTGTTTTTCAGAAACGTCATGGAAGGTTTTTACACATAGTTTGTTTATTGTGGCGTCTTGCTGTGTACCTCTTGTGCCATTGCTCGGTAAGTATTTATTAATTCTGCAACTTTGTTTGATGGACTCTCACTTCACGGCTTTCAAACCACAAAAGGGATTGAATTTCTTTTTCTGCAAATCCTGTGTAAAAATTTGGAATGATATTCAGTAGCAGAATACCAAGTGCCCCATCGTGTTATGTATGGCTCAGGTGGCAACTTTATGGGTAAAGTACAGCCTTCTTGTTGGATTGCTTCTGTCAGGTGGTCTTTAAAACATAGTTTTTTTGCTTGGGCAATGTTTAAACAATTTTTTTAACGGTTGCAACCAGAAAATTATTTGCCCAGATATTGCTGTCAAGGGCTATGTGTGGGCATTACAAGTCAGATGTATTGAATTTGGCAGTAAACCGCGAAGAACGTCATTGTTTGTCTTGATCATGTAATTAGCATTATCAGAGACAAATCCAGTCACATTATTAAAACTAAATTCAAATGTGTTTAAACATTTCACCACGCTCTGTGCCACCGATGAGTAATTCACAGAGTGCAGATTAACTGTAGGCCTATCGGCTAATATTACTTTCAGTTCGAAGGTATTTGATGGTCCTTGGAGAACAAACAAAATGTGCAAAACATACTGATCTTTTGCATTTGTAGACTCGTCGGTACCTACATATGCACTGTCAGACATCTGTACCAGTTGTACAATTTCCATCTTGTGCAACTCAGCAATTTAGGGTAGATATTCCCTTCTCAGTTGACCTGCTGTAGGACCTGACCTTTTGTTTTCTCTGTTTTTCTGATGATAAATGTCAGTCTATTGTTGACTTTCAAGTGTGTTCCAAAGATAAATTGCAAGTTGTGCAAAACAGATTCTACTCATCGGTGTAGAGAACACCAGGTGGATATTGTTCCGTGCTTTCACTCAATGAAATGCTTTTTGATTTGCGATGTCTTTGACTCCATGTTTAGGTCTCTCGATGGCTGCTGAAATGTGTCGGTATATTCAATAAAGAGTTTTTTTTTTGTAAATTTAATTTTGTATAACCAAAGTAAAACAACCACAAACAAGAAAGCATGGGCAGGTGAATTTATAATTCTGCTTATTTTAGGTGTAGGAATTCCAGGGGTTCCCAGCTGTCTCTCCACATCTTCCCACTGAAACAAACAAACCAACAATATATGAGCAATAAACATTTGTGATAGATACATACATATACACACACATACATACACAATTGTGACAATATACAACATCATTATCAAAAATACTCCATGTATCTTAATCTGATTTAGATTAGTTGAATCTTTGAGAAATTGGGACATCATTTCTATAGCTATGTGTCTGAGTAAAAATGGGTACAAATGCATTAAGTAAGGGAAAACAAAAGGGAAAAAGCAGGAACCACTGTAATAAAGAATACATACCCTGAAGAGCAAGGCATCCACCATGCGGTGTGGTGTGTGAGTTTTGTCGGCTGCATGTGTGGGTCTGCGAGTTGTTTGGGTGTTGTTGAGTGCGTGCATGGGATCCGGTGTGTGGGATCTGGTGTGTGGGTGTTGTCAGGTGGGTGCATGGGATCTGGTGTGTGGGTGTTGTCAGGTGTGTGGGTGTTGTCAGGTCCATGCATGGGATCTGGTGTGTGGGTGTTGTCAAGTCCATGCATGGGATCTGGTGTGTGGGTGTTGTCAGGTGTGTGGGTGTCGTCAAGTGTGTGCATGGGATCTGGTGTGTGGGTGTTGTCAGGTCCGTGCATGGGATCTGGTGTATCTGTGTTCTCTTCTGCAGTCTCTCGTGCCTTTAAAAATGAAACTGAGTGACAAACAATGTATTAGAAATAAGCACAACATTATTTTGTAGCTCCAACTTAACAATGTACATCTTACAGCATAGCTTGGCTTGTTCCTGAAAATATGTAAACATAACCATACCTTGATATTTAAACACATACAGTATATATAAGAGGTGATTGAATTTTATTTTTAAGTCATTTGGGAGAAGTTAATGAGTATATGAAATTTGAAAATAATTTCAAGCTTCTATGTTAAAAAATAAATGGTAACCCATCAGGCATTTTTGTTGGAATGTTGTCACATAGACATCAAAATCTGACAGTAATCCCATGGTCGGGTTTCAGTCATGTCATGGCTGTAATGAACATTTTAGACGCTACGACATTAGAAACTGACGTCTAAAAAATTCTCATTCACAACTATAACATGACCAAAACAAGACACAAGATTACTGTCAGATTCGTAGGATTGTGATGTTTGTATGATGACATTCTAAACATCGTTGCCTGATGGGAAAATAAAGTATTGATTGTTTTTGGAAAAAGCCAAAAGCACCCTTCAATCTCCCTTTATCCTACATTATCAAAGACATTCATAATCTTTGTCTTTATAATCATATCATATAGCATACAAACAGTGGAAAACTACTGTTAGAATAAAGATTGGCTATAATATGCAAACCAGGTATGATTCGGTGTAATGCTACACATGTATAGGTGGTGAAACTATTGCAGGGTTATGGCTGCTAGGAACAAAATCTCTTGAGACATTTGACACATTCATTTTTGTTTAAATTCCATTTTTAAAGTTAAACACAGAAATAGTCTTACTTTTAAGAAGCCTTTCGTAAAGTGACTTCTTAGTGCGACCATTTCAAGTTCTTGTGGGGTTTCTGACAAGGGAGGCACCACCAAAACCTCTGCCGTGAACTCGTTCTTCCCGGTAACCTTTTTACCCAAAAGCAGCAAAGGGAAATTTCCAGAGCCTGAAGTTTATCCAGCTGAAATATATAAATGCTTACAGTCACAGCACTGAGTATACAATTGAGTTATGACTGGTCAAATTATGCAAATACATCTTAAAAGACATAGAGTACATACTGTAACAAGGATTGTTTTCTGAGGCAGGACAATGCAAGATTTCCTTTAATACAGGCAACTGTGCAACACTGTAACAACTCAACCACAGGCTCTCTCTTTAGACTGCCCTGTCAACATCATGCATCTCATTGTACACTGAACTGCTTCATCCCTTAGAAATGACTGAGTGCTGCAGCAACAGAGAGTCTAGGGGCAAATTCAAATGAACAACACAGTCTCTGCTACAATACATTCGGAGCAGATCTAATACATCAAAATAAAAGCTACAAAAGAAGACTTAAAATATATTCACTATGGCAACATGAGTAATGCAATTTGGTTGTGGTTTCTATCATGCTTTTTTTCAGAAATGTGAAGAGTATGCATCATATTGCATTTAAGTCACAACCAGAAATAGATGTCAAAGCCACCTAACAGCTCGCCTGCTCTGTAAGAAATCTTAACATCGGCTACACTTTATCATTTGTAGACAACACTCACAATCACACCAGGGGTATTGCACTAGCTCATCTCCACTTCATGGCAGGTGAGCTAATTAGTCCTCACAAAAATCTTAACATGGACCTTATCATTTGCTATAACACCCACCCAGGGGCATAACCCAGGAATCTAAGGGCTTGAGGGTATGAGATTATGGGTATCAATGCTATGAAATGACCCTCAAACACATCACATGTAAAACAAACAAACGTAGCAGTTCATATAAAACTCTTAACATAAACCTTGTAATTTGTACACAACGCTCACGTCGAAGGTATTGCTTAGCTCTCCTCCACTTCATGGCAGGTGAGCTAACAAAAATGAGCAATATGAGGTCATTGATATTACGACACATACTTACCATTAGATATGAAGAATCCAAAGTGCGGACCTCGTTGTTATTCTTGAGTTTCAGGGTCAGCCATCCCTCTTTTGTGCTCTGGAATTTCTAATTTCAGCCTGACCTTGTACAGTTGCTGGGCCCGGCAGTGTGGGCATGTCTTGCAGGCGTTGTTGATGGGTTGTGGGCATGTCTTGCAGGCTTTGTTGATGGGTTGTTGGCATGTCTTGCAGGCGTTGTTGATGGGTTGTGGGCATGTCTTGCAGGCTTTGTTGATGGGTTGTTGGCATGTCTTGCAGTCGTTGTTGATGGGTTGTTGGCATGTCTTGCAGGCGTTGTTGATGGGTTATGGGCATGCCTTGCAGGCGTTGTTGATGGGTTGTGGGCATGTCTTGCAGGCTTTGTTGATGGGTTGTGGGCATGTCTTGCAGTCGTTGTTGATGGGTTGTTGGCATGTCTTGCAGGCGTTGTTGATGGATTGTGGGCATGCCTTGCAGGCGTTGTTGATGGGTTGTTGGCATGTCTTGCAGGCGTTGTTGATGGGTTGTGGGCATGTCTTGCAGGCGTTGTTGATGGGTTGTGGGCATGTCTTGCAGGCGTTGTTGATGGGTTGTTGGCATGTGTTGCAGGTATTGTTGATGGGTTATTGGCTCCCAGTGCACTTTTTATTCATACTTCCTTGCATTTCTAAATCAATATAATCCAATAATACAGATGTCAATGTTATAGTATGCATGATACATGTTTACTACCATTTTTTTTAACTTGATACATGCTCCACCTTCTCCCTGTTGCGCCACTCTGCCCCCTCAGCTCCTCCCCAACCAGATAAGATTCCCTTATCAGCTTGGTTGTAACCAGAATAAAGATGCCAAGACACATGTACCAAGGAAAGTGCTCAACACAGATTGAAGTGTTCTTGGTTATCCTTACAAGCACTACTACAGAGAGAAAGACAGACAGGGAATGGGAGAGGCGTCATCACAGGCACAGGCAAGTATGCTTTGGGAAGACACACAGACAACATGCAGGTAAGGCACAGGTAGATCAGGGCACACATGGACAGACGTTTAGCCCATACATACAAGAGTACATCATAAAGCATGAAGCTGTATATTTCCAACAATGAAGATGATGAACAAGACCAATAATGGCAACGAGTGCAAGGGGTAATGAGAATGCAAGGTAAGTGTATAGGAAGTGACAGTTGATGGGGCAGGCATTGCAAATCCAGGGCTGGGGTGTGGAGCCTTTTGTTTGGTTGTGCATTGTCAATGTTTTTTGTTGCAGATGTTACTTTTGAGTTAATAATGGTCACAATGACCTTGTAGTTGTACAAACAGCATTTCAATGTAAAGTGGAGCAATCAAAAAAAGAAGCCAAGTTAGAACAACAATTGTGTGAATGTTGGGCCCCAGCACCTTTCCAATTGTGCCTATTTGCTTGATGCTTGACAAGGTTCCCCAATGGCTTCTCCTAACTTGGACTTTTGTGTTTGATATCACCACTTTAAACGGCTGTTGCATTTTTCTAACTTGTTTTTTTTTTAAATTGACAATGTTTTTGTTATATCACTTATTTTTACTTCATTAAATAATGATTTCCATTACACGAGAGTAGATGTTAAAACTTTATGCTGATTTGAACTCGGCTCTCGCCAAGATAAGCACCAACTAAGACATAGCTTTACAGTAAACTAATGTGATCCATCTGTGTCTCTGTCCATTTGCTTTTCCTTCCATATGATGATGTAGATATCCTTCTGTCTGGTGTTGATGGCTGAAGTGTAATGCTGGCTCCAGGGATCAGATTATTTGCCTCCCTGGCGCATCAGCACACACAACGGCTGCGATGCTGGCTCCGGGGATCAACCACAGTGTGGTCTCCCCAGTGCATCAGCATGACAACCGTCTGGATTGAGCGAAGTAGGGTACATCTCTGGGGTCTTCAAGTGGGCACCTTCCATCCTCGGTGTTTCATCCACTAGCCCACGACACCTCAAGAGGGCTTAATGGTGATTCAGGCGTCCCAGCATCACCCCCCTCCGTCCCCCACTCAACTCAGCCCAGCTTACTTACCCGTACATCAGCATTTCTTTCTTTCTTTTGTGCTTGAGATCCCCAGCCAGAATCTTTCCATCTCAACCACAGCCAGTTGCTGCTCCTCTCTGCTGCTTCAGATAAGTTCTTCACTGTGCGACGCAACTCTTGGCCACTTAATCCGACGTCTTTGAGAAACCGGGTTGTAGAGTGTGCCACAATTCCTCGAGAACCCACCTCAACTGGGAAAACACGGACTCTCCATCCTCGCTGTTCCGCTTCAGAGGCTAGTTGAGCATACCGCAGTTTCTTCCTCTCATACACCTCATCTACAGCATCCTCCCATGGCACTGTTAACTCTACCAGGTGAACAAGGTGTGCTGATCCAGACCACAAGACAATATCTGGTTGAAGGTTAGTGGTGGCAATCTCAGGTGGAAAAATAAGCCGTTGACAACATCTGCCAGCATTTTCCAGTCTCTAGCAGCTTCCAGTTGTCCTGGGCGAGGATTGGTTTTAACACCTTTTCTTGGTGGTTGCTCTCTTGGGCGGAGGAATGTTGTCTTTTGTGTGTAATGTTTTGATGGAACAGATGGCAACTTATTGGTCATGTTACGCTTGTCTTCCAATGCTAAGGCCAAACATCGCAGCACCTGGTCATGGCACCAAGTAAACCGTCCTTGGCTAAGTGCCACCTCACATCCTGTCAAAATGTGCCTTAGTGTTGCAGGTGATGAACACAAAGGACATGAGGGATCCTCTCCTACCCAGAGGTTTAGGTTCTGTGGTGATGGGAGAACATCATATGTTGACCTGATGAGGAAACTGATCCTGCTCTGTTTCATTGACCATAGGTCTTGCCAGCCAATCTTACATTGTTCCACATTCTCCCTGCTTGGCCTGGGAAATGGCCTTTACACACCTCATCCTCTCCTCCTGCTTTTGCACCTCATTGACTAAGAGCTTCCTCCGTTGAGCTGGGGCTGCCTTGTGCCATGTAGGAGGAGCTGAGACCAAGACCCCCTCTTCCATGCTGAACTTGCCCTATGATATCACCAATTCAAAGGGCAGCCTTTGCATCCTCCACAGCTTTCTTTGCCACCCACTTTCTTCCAGTTTTCAACACAGGTGCTGCCTCCCTTACACATTTGTCGCGTGACTCTACTAATGTAATTTCCACTCGGACCTTGGCGCACTTAAACTCCTCGGAGACTGGTAGTTGCAGTATTCCTTTACCATAAAGTCCCACTCTGCTGAGGCAGCATGGAACTCCCAACCATTTCCTGATGTATGAACTGATTAAAGCTGTCAAAGACACCTCGTACACAGTCAGTGGCCACAGCAACCTCAGCAGTAGACCAAATTGAAAGCAACAGAGTTTTAGTTTGCCTGGTAAAGTGCTGCTGTCTATGCTCTTCAACCCTTCCACTGCTTGTTGTCTAACTTCTCCCACACAAACTGTGTCCTTTAGATCCCCGTCGTACCATCTCCCAAGTCTTTTCACTGGCTGTTCAGACACTGTTGGTATTGCCTCACCATTAATGAAGAATGTTTTATCTACTACTTTACCTTTAATTATAGAGCTACTCCTTGATTTAGTGGGCTTGAATTGCATTCGTGCCCATTCAATGTTATTGGTTAATTTGCCCAATAACCGATTAGTGCAGGCTACTGTTGTAGTTATGGTTGTCATGTCATCCATGTGTGCTCGAATTGGTGGTAGTCGCATTCCAGAAGCCAAGCGTTCTCCTCCCACTACCCATTTTGATTCCCTAATGATTACTTCCATTGCCATGGTAAAAGCCAGTGGAGAAATGGTGCATCCTGCCATTATTCCAACTTCTCGGCATTGCCACGTAGTGCTGAATTCTGAAGTTGAAAAACTAAATTGCAAATCTCCAAAGTAGGTTTTCACTAAATTTGTTATTGTCATCGGTACACTGAAAAAATCGAATGCTGCCCAAAGAAATTCATGTGGCACTGAACCATATGCATTAGCCAAATCCAGGAATGTCACATGGAGCTCCTTCCTCTCCTTTTTAGCTGATTGAATTTGTTGCCAGATCACATTAATGTGTTCTAAACATCCTGGGAATCCTGGAATGCCCGCTTTTTGTACTGAAGTGTCAATGAATCAGTTCTTTAATAGGTAAGTTGACAATCTCTGTGCAATAATGCTGAAGAAAATCTTGCCTTCTACGTTTAATAGGGAAATAGGGTGAAACTGACTGATGTTTGTAGAATCTTTTTCTTTAGGTATAAAGACTCCACCTGCTCGGCGCCATGGTACAACCTGTTTTTCCCATGTCACTTTCATCAATTTCCACAGGATTCGTAGAACTCCTGAAGCACTCTTGTACACTCTACGGAACTCTATTAGGCCCTGGAGATGATGAAGCCCTTGCTTTTTTCACAGTTCGCTCTACTTCTTTCCACTTAGGTGCACAGTACTCCATTTGGTATTCTGGTGGATTGATAGGTGGGATGTCTGAAGGAATTGACATAGGCTCCTGCCTTTTTGAATCTGTATGTGTTTCCTCCAAATATCTCTCCAGCTCAAACTTAGATGCTTTTAGTGTGCCATTCTTTTCACTGGTGAATAACCTCTTTACAAATTTGAAAAGGTCTTTATAAAAGTTAGTTCTCGCACGCTCCTTCTTTTTGTAGAGTTTCCGTAGGCACTCAGCTCTTATGTTTTATGACCCTTTGTAAGAGATTGAGTCCCTCCTTCTGACTTTGTTCTGCTCTTCTCCATTGCTTCCTCAGCTGTCTCCTTTCTCTAAATAAGCGTTCTATCTCCTGCTGCCGTCTAGACTTTCCAGGAATAGTTTGTACTTTTTCCTTCCTTTTTTTCAATTCCAAACCTCTTGCTTCCATATGCGTAGATGATGTCCCCAAATTTCTCCAGCTTCTTTTCAACTGTTCCACTTAACCTTTCCAACGCAAAGCAGAGATCTGTGTTTACTGTGTCCCACGCAGTTTCCTCACAAGCTCTTGGCCACTTAACTCCAGGCTTGTGCCCGTTGAGGTTCTTTTCTCTCTTATGCTGGTTTGTCTGACCGGATTCACAAGGATTATTAGGTTCATCACTAACTGTATCCATGCAAGTCCTCCTCATGTCTATGATGGGTGCTGATATCCTGTGAACTGTGGTTTGCTTCCTGTCGCTGGATTTCATTCTACTGACTTGACTGACTTCGTAAGAAGTACTGATCAATGCAAGGCCTTTGTCCCTTCTCCCTCAAGCATTTCATTCTCCCTTGATGAATCTTCAAACCCCTGACTGTTGTCTCCTTGCATCAGCCACAGACACAAACCTGGAGTTCCATGTCTTTGCTAACTGCAGATCTTGAACTAGTCTTTTGTGAAGTACTCTCCATACTCATATCCGTTCCTAAGTCGTTAACCGTGTTGTCCAACGTTGAGTCATCTTCCACCCCCGCTCTCGCAGACTCTAGGGGTATTTTTCTCTTTAATTTCTTCGAAGCCTTGGGCAGGTGTCTCCAGCATCCTGTAAACACAGAGCTGGATACTGCCGACAAGGTTAGCTAACCCTTGCCAGCCCCAATGGGGTCTCTTTCCTCCAGTCAGCTGTCTCTCCAGGCTGTCATGAGGTCTTTCCCTTGTTGCCAGCTGCACTATTCACAGCAGTCACTGAACTATCCAGATCTTCATGATTTCCATTACATGAGAGTAGATGTTAAAACTTCATGCTGATTTGAACTCGGCTCTCACCAAGATAAGCACCAACTAAGACGTAGCTTTACAGTAAACTAATGTGATCCATCTGTGTCTCTGTCCATTTGCGTTTCCTTCCATATGATGATGTAGCTATCCTTCTGTCTGGTGCTGATGGCTGAAGTGTAATGCTGGCTCCAGGGATCAGCTTATTTGCCTCCCTGGCGCATCAGCACACACAACGGCTGCGATGTTGGCTCTGGGGATCAACCACAGTGTGGTCTCCCCAGCACATCAGCATGACAACCGTCTGGATTGATGAATAAAGCGAGGGAAAGATATTAAAGAATGTGTATGGTAAATAAACAGACAGACAGACAAGACAAGAGAGTAATAAGTAGAGTAATATAAGAGAAATGAGAAAATATTTGAAAGTAAAATAATGGTAGAAGGGACTTTTTGACAGTATTGAAAGTGTAAACATTATATTCTTTTAGTTGCAAATGTACATCCATGAGTGGTGAAAACAATGTCTATTTTGGTAGGTATTGATATTTACATAGGTACAAAACTACAATGTTATGAATGGTTAAAAAAGTACATATGCATGTCAGTGCTAAAGGGTAGTATACTAACACATTTTAATGCTGAAAAAAACATTCTCCTTGATATAGTGGTGTTATGAACTTAGGTCAATGTAAGGCATTTGTAAAGCATTCAATATCTTCATAAAACGCCAAATCCATGTCATTTGCCTTTCTTAGCCATGGTTTGACTTCAATGAGTACATCATTTGCATGCACCCATTTTCCAGTAGCACCCACAGCAAGAAGAGACACACACACACACACACACACACACACACACACACACACACACAGAACACACTGTTCAGTGGCCAGGCCCTGCTCGCCACACTTCTGACTGAGGTCTCAGCTGTCAGTCTCACGTGCAGGAACACCCAGAGTATGAATGTAGTGGAGCCAGCCAATTGTATATGGAGCAGATACTAGTGGTGGGAAAAGTGAAGCCTCTTGAACCACTGAACCATTTGCTTCATAAAAGATTCACTAAGCTGAATCACTTGAAGCGCTTCATGCTCCATAGTGACATCTATTGGTAGAGCCAAGGCTGCTGTTTCACACAGGCTGCTATTTCCTGGTAGAAGGCATTTGAAATTATGATCTGTAGCCTAATGTACACGATAGACCCGTAAAGGATGCTTTTACAGTGTCATTGTTTACTTAATTTCTCAGTTATCTGGTTATATATCAACCACACATTTGATTATCCAACAAAAAAAACATAAATGATCATAGAGAAAAAAAAAAAATAATAATAATCATAAAGAAAAAAATAATAATAATAATAAACTTTGATTCAGCCATTTATTTCTACAGTTTCAACCACCTTCACATCCCTTTATTGGCACCAGTGTTATTACTGATGCCGTAATGTTGTTGAAGCTGACACCCTGGGATCCTTCAAGAAGCTGCTTGATGAAATTCTGGGATCAATAAGCTACTAACAACCAAACAAGCAAGATGGTCTGAATGGCCTCCTCTCGTTTGTAAACTTTCTTATGTTCTTATGTTCTAAGCCCCTTAACTGCTCTCTTATTATTTGTACTGTGCTGTACTACTGTCTTGTATTCCTAGTGTATCAATGCCCATTTTATCCAAAAGCACCCCAGTGAAAAGTAGTGATTTTGAATTTGAATGGAACATACCTGGTACATTATGTGCTGAAGGTGTAGCACTACCACTGTCTTGAAGCACATTATACTGTTCAGTATGCTTTGATCGTGAGTGTCACACCATCCCTGAGGTGTTCTTGGTGTAGGACAGAAGAGCCGCACACAAAGAGCATGTTACCTTGTTAATGACAAACAAGGTGAACCATTCCCAAACTCTTGAATGCCTTCTACTTCCTTCAGACATGCTACAGATAATTTAACAAGGGGTTAATAGTGTGTGTGTGTGTTTTTAAGTGAGCAAAATAACACATCTGCCTACATTGTAAAAATAATTTTGATTGAAACAATCAGGATTTAAACATTTCCAGGGTTACATAAAGTAGGTGGTATTGTAACATTAGGTTTTAGAGTCCTGTTGTCATTTTTAACACTTCTAAGCATATAATACTGAAATATATCAGAATGTGTTGTATCTACCTATTCAATGGAAGTTATGTTTTACAGATAACCTTAAATCCTAAACAATGTAATAGGTTTTAATATTTTACAATCCTTTTTTTCCCATTATAATACTTGCAAGTTAAAAATGTGTCCTAACTTAAAGAAATTAGTTTAACCAGCTCAATGCATGTGATACACACCACACTATTTATCTAGTTTAATAATGATGCACTCTTTTTACATAGGAACATAAGAACATAAGAAAGTTTACAAACGAGAGGAAGCCATTCAGCCCATCTTGCTTGTTTGGTTATTAGTAGCTTATTGATCCCAGAATCTCTTAAAGCAGCTTCTTGAAGGACCCCAGGGTGTCAGCTTCAACAACATTACTGGGGAGTTGGTTCCAGACCCTCACAATTCTCTGTGTAAAAAAGTGCCTCCTATTTTCTGTTCTGAATGCCCCTTTATCTAATCTCCATTTGTGACCCCTGGTCCTTGTTTCCTTTTTCAGGTCAAAGAAGTCCCCTGGCTCAACATTGTCTATACCTTTTAGGATTTTGAATGTTTGAATCAGATCGCAGCGTAGTCGTCTTTGTTCAAGACTGAATAGATTCAATTGTTTTAGCCTGTCTGCATATGACATGCCTTTTAAACCTGGGATAATTCTGGTTGCTCTTCTTTGCACTCTTTCTAGAGCAGCAATATCCTTTTTGTAACAAGGTGACCAGAACTGAACACAATATTCTAGGTGATGTCTTACTAATGCATTGTAAAGTTTTAACATTACTTCCCTTGATTTAAATTCAACATTTCTCACAATATATCCGAGCATCTTGTTGGCCTTTTTTTATAGCTTCCCCACATTGTCTAGAGGAAGATATTTCTGAGTGAACATAAACTCCTAGGTCTTTTTCATAGTTCCCTTCTTCAATTTCAGTATCTCCCATATGATATGTATAATGCACATTTGTATTGCCTGCATGCAATACTTTACACTTTTCTCTATTAAATTTCAATCCTGGTCCTGGAGGGCCGGTGTCCTCCTGGCTTTTATTCCAACTGCCCCCTAAATTACTTAATTGGACCAATCAAGCACTTATTAGAAGCTTAGTATCAACCACACCGATAAGCAAATGAAAAAGAAATACCATTACCAAAAAACATTACCTGCAGGGAGGACGCGGCTGTTTATGGCCACCACACTCCACGTCCGTCCTGCTAATAACAATAAAAAACAAACAAGATAAAAACTCTATAAAACAAAACTCACACCGGGAAGGGAATGTAAAAGAAAACAAGAGTCAGCTTACCGCTGCTAGTAGAAGCACTGATAATGGCGGAAACACACACGTCCGGTCACAGCTTCATCCAACGAAAAACACACGGACCCAGAAAAAAACAAAAAAGCTTATGTCGCACAACTACAGGGAATCAGCTTCTCTTCTTCTTCTTCTTCTTCTTCTTCTTCTGGTTAATATATAGGGCACATTCAATCTATTATTTTAGATGATTATCGCCCTCTATCTGTAGTCCTTTGTCTGTCTTTGTTTTACTTTATTTTTCTGTCATCTTTATTTATTATAATTTCCCTTCTTTTCCTATTTCCTTTATATATTTCGTCAGTATCCTTTCTCTATTCAGTCTCCCTTCCTCTTTCCCTTTTCCCAGCAAGTTCTTTATATTGACTTCATATACCTCCATTTCTCTCAGCCTCCTCTCCATTTTCCTTCTCTGCTCCTCATATTTCTCACAATTTAATAATGTTCTACTGCTTCAGCTGCTTTACATTTTTCACACTTTCCATCTTCATGTTTCCCCAGTCTTAAAAGATGTTCATTTAAAGAACTGTGCCCAATCCTTACCCTATCCAACGCTCTTTCCTCTTTCCTTCCCAACTCTTTGTTCACCCAACTGTTGTTTACCTCTTTCTGGATATTATGATAAAACCTTCTTTTTCTGCTTTCATCCCATCTCTTCTGCTATTCTTTTACTATCATTTTTTTCACATAACCTCCCATTTCCTGCGATCCCAGAGGAATCACCACATCAATTTCCTCTCTTTTTAATCCATTTTTTGCTGCCAGATCTACCATCTCTTTGCCCAGAATGCCAGTGACCAGGAATCCAAACTAAAATCACTTCGATCCCCATTATTGTACATTCCTTATATTGTTGCATTATTTCAAACATGATATCTCTTCTATCATTAACCTCCCCTTTTAATGCCATAAGAACACTCAATGAATCTGAAAATATGACTGCTTTTTTAGGCTTTATTTCAGCTATTTTAACTATTGCAAATAGTATAGCTACCATTTCTGCAACAAATACCGATAAATGGTCAGATATCCTCGCTATTTTACAGATATCTAATTCTGGGATATAATATGCCATCGCCACTCTTCCTGTTTTTGGATCCTTGGATCCATCTGTATATATACATAGTGCCTTCATACTCTTCTCCTCTACAAAAGCTTGACTCTTTCTTTTCAGTTCCATTTTTTCCCCTCCTTTCTTCACTTGCTCACTCAATTCTATACAACAGTTTGGTTTTTCCATCATCATCATCCATTCCGGAAACACATTTATATTGCAAAGTTTTTTCCACAAATTTAATTCTTTGAATCTCCCTGGCTTTTATCTGATCCACACATCCTTTGAATGCTGTACTATGCTCCCCACCACAGTTACAACACTTACCCTGTCCTTTTACATCACAATCCCTGAACTCATGAGCCTTACCACACTTAGCACATCTTCTTTTACCCCTGCAGGAGCCAGATGACCAAATAGTTGACACTTATAACATCGTATAGGCGATGGCCTATACTCATTCACTCTAAATCTTTGAAATCCTATAATAACTTGCTGAGGCATAAAATATTCGTATGAAGTCAAATAATGTAGTGGTAACATTTATCAACGTCTAAAATACCTTTAAATCGTTTTTTAGAATACGTTGTATATATTCAGGTTGTGGCAGCTGCAATATTAAATTCGACCAGCAGATGGCAGTATGCAGCATGCTTAATCCTCTGCTATATTAAAGTCGACCAGCAGATGGCAGTATGCAGAATGCTAAATCCAGACGCATTTATACAGTTTTTAACATAAAAAATATTATTCTTATACCTAACCACGTCTTGTATGATCTTAAAATATTCGTATGAAGTCAAATAATGTAGTGGTAACATTTATCAACGTCTAAAATACCTTTAAATCGTTTTTCAGAATACGTTGTATATATTCAGGTTGTGACAGCTGCAATATTAAATTCGACCAGCAGATGGCAGTATGCAGCATGCTTAATCCTCTGCTATATTAAAGTCGACCAGCAGATGGCAGTATGCAGAATGCTAAATCCAGACGCATTTATACAGTTTTTAACATAAAAAATATTATTCTTATACCTAACCACGTCTTGTATGATCTTAAAATATTCGTATGAAGTCAAATAATGTAGTGGTAACATTTATCAACGTCTAAAATACCTTTAAATCGTTTTTCAGAATACGTTGTATATATTCAGGTTGTACAGCTGCAATATTAAATTCGACCAGCAGATGGCAGTATGCAACATGCTTAATCCTCTGCTATATTAAAGTCGACCAGCAGATGGTAGTATGCAGAATGCTGAATCCTGACGCATTTATACAGTTTTTAACATAAAAAATATTATTCTTATACCTAACCACGTCTTGTATGATCTTAAAATATTCGTATGAAGTCAAATAATGTAGTGGTAACATTTATCAACGTCTAAAATACCTTTAAATCGTTTTTCAGAATACGTTGTATATATTCAGGTCGTGGCAGCTGCAATATTAAATTCGACCAGCAGATGGCAGTATGCAGCATGTTAATCCTCTGCTATATTAAAGTCGACCAGCAGATGGCAGTATGCAGAATGCAGAATGCTGAATCCTGACGCATTTATACAGTTTTTAACATAAAAAATATTATTCTTAAACCTAACCACGTCTTGTATGATCTTAAAATAATCACATTAAGACAAAGAACGTGGGGGGTCTTTTTTTTAGCTTCAAAAATAACATTAACTAGGTTTTTAGAGTTCTCTGTAATGTTAATAGAAACCATTATGCATATACAGGTGCGTTATGGGTAGGCTCCTAAAAAACCATAAATCCTTTACAATTCAGCCTGTGCTAACCTTTATTGGATTCAAAAACAACTTTAAATCGTTTTTTAGAATACGTTGTAATATTAAAAGCAACCATTAGATAGAACCATGTGTATTATGGCATGTACACAGCTACCTACCACAGCCTGGAAATCCAACAGAAATGTAGGGCCCGGCACATTTCACCTTCTACTGTTACAGGTTAATTTTCAGTGTAATATGTGTATAGTATACTGATTATGAAACTCTTTTATATGTTTATGGACTCTCTGTTTGTTAATAATCTCCTGATTATTATTATAGAGGGTCTTGAGCATAATCAAAAATGTTTAGGGACTCTCTGTTTGTTAATAACCCCGGTTATTGTTACGGAGGATCTTGAACATAGTCAAAAAAAATGCACTACACTACAACATGCTTTCTCTTCTGTTTTTCTGTCTTTTCTTTGTAATAGTCTATAAACTAGGGGTACAATAGCTGCCATTTTTAGGGGAGGGTTATATTTGACGGACGTCCGGTTAATATCAGAAAAAAAAGGGGTGGGTCATAAGGGATCATAAATCACTCAAAAGCGTGGGAAAAAGGGGCGAGGCTTTAGGGCCATAAATCAATCAAAGCAGGGGAAAAAGAGGAGGGGCTTAAGGGTTATAAATCAATCAAAGAGTGAGAAAAAGGGGAGGGGCTTAAGGACCATAAATCAATCAAAGAGTGGGAAAAAGGGGAGGGGCTTAAAGGTCATAAATCACTCAGAGGTGTGGAAAGGGGCGGGACTTAATGTCATACATCAACCAATAGGGGTGGGGTTTAGGTTCATAAATCAATCAAAAGGTGTGAAAGGGGCGGGGCTTAGGGTCATAAATCAATCAAAGGGGCGGGGCTTAGAAAAGTGACCAACGCTGTACCACCTTTACTACTGTACCGGATCCCAAGCACATTATTATAAACTTAAACACTGGTATGAATTACTGAAAGATACGTATTTGGAAAATAACATAACTGCCTATAAAGAAAATGAAAAGGAAACTGTGAAATCATAACATAACAGCGACAGCTGGAGTGGTCCGGACCACTGTGACTGAGTGGTCCGAGTTGTCCCGACCACTGTGATGTCACAGCGCTGAGTGGTCCGGACCACTGGCCACAGAATGCTACAATCCCTTCTGCGGGAAGGATTAAATAAAGTTAATCATAAATCATTAATCATTTAATCATAAACAAATTATCCTTACATGCTGTAGATTTGAATGGGATGTTGTTGCTACGAAGATAAAGCTGGAGCCGGGAGATCATCCAGTCTCTGATGTCAAGAGTTGCGGAGGAACGAGTGGCCAGGCAGGAGCCACGGCAGACAGGAGAAGCAGACATCTGGGCAGAGAAGTTTGGAGTGGTAATAGCGCTGACTGAAGTTGTCGTGGAGTTGGCCCGGGAAGCGCTGGTTGAACTGGTTGTGTGGATCTCGGCTCCGGGGAAATGGCAAACAGATCATCATCCGCCGAAACGGAATAATCCAGAATACTGACCAAGATGCGTAATGTGTAAATTGAATGATTCAATTTGGTGACGCGGAGATTGGCCTCTGACCCTCCTCCCGAACTTTACTTATAAATGTCATTTAATTTTAAGCATACAACAAACTTGTGTAACTGAACCCCGTGTCAATTAAAGCCGTCCAAATTGTGTTTTTAAAGTGCATACTATACAGAGAAACATAACAACATATGTTTATTATTAAGGAGGCTGTGTGGTCCAGTGGTTAAAGCAAAGGGCTTGAAACCAGGAGGTCCCCGGTTCAAATCCCACCTCGGCCACTGACTCATTGTGTGACCCTGAGCAAGTCACTTAACCTCCTTGTGCTCCGTCTTTTGGGTGAGACGTAATTGTAAGTGACTCTGCAGCTGATGCATAGTTCACACACCCTAGTCTCTGTAAGTCGCCTTGGATAAAGGCGTCTGCTAAATAAACAAATATTACATTTCAGTGAAACATACTTGAATGCAAAGATTTCTACATACATGTATTTTTATTTAAAAAAAAATATCATAGCCTATTACACATATGCACCTTAGATTTCATAGACGCAAACTTGGATCTCTGCATACAGAAACCTTCTTCTTTGCTTCACTTAGCTGCTAGAGCCAGCGCGGATCCCACGGTAGGGTGTAGCACAAACACCAATAATAGTATGTATATATTCAATAGTATGTATAGCAATTTGATATTTAGACACATTTATTTTGTTGATGTATCACAATGAATAATATTGAATTCAAGACTTCTTTGACAACGGTTTGAAAATAATTTTTATTACAAATTATTTCTGAAAAACATCTCACATTTTTCATAATCTCCATTTTTTTTATAATAAGCTAATAATAAACCCCCCAACCCCCAACCCCCAACCCACTAAAACATCACCATACAAAATAACATTCCACACAAAGCCTAAGCATATGCATGTTTTATTGAACGAAGATGAATTTACATTCATTTAAAATGTAATTTGACAAACAGTATATTCTTCCTTCCAGTTCTAACCTACGTCAACGAAGCATTATTGATTTGAAGTAAAGCGTTCTATTGGTGGTTTGTGTCTTCTTTTGTAAATATACCATCAAAACGTTTCGATAGTGCACCTACGACATCGTCAGCAATATTTTACTCCGTGAGCGTGCGTGACTGAACACCCCGAGCGTCTGCAGCTTCAGAGGAGCCGTAGAACTGCTGCCGCTTGTGTCACGTGATGCATTGCTTCATGCGAACCAATTTAACCTTCGATTCACAACACTGTTTGCTTCAAATGGCTCGAGACGTATCGAAGCAGGTGAGGCATTGTACCCATCACTAGCGGATACAGATGCAGTCACTTCACATTATTTACCATCATGCCTGTGCATGGTAACCACTCATTTTCCAGTTTCAAACCACAATTAGGCACTTTTATGTTTTGCAGACTTTGAGAATTGCATTTAAAAGAAACGCTTTTATTTTTCTTTTACATTCAATGTGATTGACGTGACACTTTATTAATTATGATTGATATCTATGATTGATGTATCTACTATAGATTGTGTAAGGCCTTGGGTATTTAACCTTCAGTGTAGTGTGGAAGTAAAGAAGACACGAATCTGCGGGTGAAGTGCTCTGTTTTACTTGTTTTCTTGCAGGATGGAAGTTACAGGACAGACTTTTCACAATACACGTACACAGCGATGGTAATTCAGCAATTTAGAATATTAAAGTGAACTGGGTTACTAAATACAATAATAAAAGCTATAGCGGAGCGCAATCTTCATACTCCCTCAGTCTCCCTCTTCCCCTACGGAACTTGCCCTGTCACAAAAAGCATGCGAACTTCAATAACAAAACGCATAATTCAAAACTACTGGTCAGAACAGCGCAAGCTAACAATTATTTTTGCTGTTTTTTCTATTCATGTTCCACAATACTAATGAGAGCAAAACAACAGATCTTTTCAAGAAAGCTGGGAGACTTTGTATAAATGGATTTTATATTTTTAAATGCTGCAATAACAGTTCTGCTTGTGAAGCATCCACACTATAATTTGACAGAACAGGTGATTTATTTGCACTGTGCAGAACCATTTTTTTCCCATTGGTGCTTGAGCCCCGGAGCACTCACAGAATCACCACCTGTGCACTTATTATCAGTGATTAAAGCCTGGTTTTCAAACGAACTATCGCTCACAAATACTGTATTGGTATAAGAAAAGTATGTTTTTAAAAAGTAGTTTCAGCTTTTCAATCACTTAAAATATGCTGACGATAATGTAAACAACACCAATCTACAGACAGCGAGTCCCACGCTTTAAACGTGTTACTGTTTATAGATAAGAACGCAACTTTATTATGAATATATTGTGTTATTATGTTTTAAGCAACATACTACGATAGTGTTCATTATGGTATTTTTTTTTTTTTTTTAATGTTTAGTAAAACGTGACCTATTGTTCGACCTCGTTAGTAAAACCGACCCCCTTTGCTAATGACATCTTTAGTCACGGTCGTAACCAAGTATAAATCTCCACATTTTTGTAAAATGACTTTACTTCTAAAGATGCAACGCGTTTCAGTAAATTAAAACGATAAACTTCACATCCCGCGCAGAGGGAGAACACAAACGTAAAACACCATTAAGCGGGGTTGGCATTGCAATGGAGATGAAGAGAGGTTTCACAGTTCCGATCGAGTGACAGTTTTCTAAGCATTATTTGTGAATGCTTATTCACCATTGCTACACCCTGTTAGAAAATGGACTTCGTTGCATTTAATTATTCATCATTTAATCATAACACCACCATTTACAAGATTAAATACACTACTATACCTCCTGGGCGCTGCCAATAGGGTCACCCGACTGCGATACTGCACGCCGATTGGCTCAGTGGATATGTCCGATTTTGCTAAATTAGAAACCTGGCGTATATTATTATTAATTTCTTAGCAGACGCCCTTATCCAGGGAGACTTACAATTGTTATTTTTACATACAATGACATTATTTTTTATACATTATTTTTTTACATACAATTACTCATTTATACAGTTGGGTTTTTAATGGAGCAATCTAGGTAAAGTACCTTGCTCAAGGGTGTTTTGAGGACAAAGGACACTGAACATCAGAAAGTAGGCACTGTGAGATGAATGATCCTATATATATATATATATATATATATATATATATATATATATATATATATATATATATATATATATATATATATATATATATATATATATATATATATATATACACACACTACCGGTCAAAGTTTTAGAACACCCCATTTTTCCAGTTTTTATTGAAATTTAAGCAGTTCAAGTCCAGTGAATAACCTGAAATGGTACAAAGGTAAGAAGTAAACTGCCAGAGGTTAAAAAAAGTTTAGGTTACCAAAAACTGAAAAATAATGTACATTTCAGAGTTATACAAAAGGGCCCTTTTCAGGGAACAAGTAATGGGTTAACAACTTACAGCAGTTCTGCAGCAATGGAAGTAAATTAAGCCTTGAAATTTGATCCTAACAATTCCTACAGGTGTCCCAACTTTTGTTGATTACTTACAAACCCTCTGTCTGTATAAAATCAGTGTTGGAACAGACTGTGTTACTACACCCTCTTAAGCATTATTTGGACAGTATTGTACTGCAGGAAGTAGTATATTGCTATTATAATGGTGAGAAAAAGGCAATTAACAAAGGAAGACAGATAGACCATTATAACCCTTAAAAGTGTAGGTCTTTCCTTTAGAGAAATTGCAAAGAAAGCCAAGGTGTCAGTGAGTACAGTTTCCTACACCATCAAAAGGCACTTGGAAACTGGAGAATCGACCGATGAATCAAAATTTGAAATCATCGGTTCATCACGCAGTCGAGTAGGCGAAAGGGTGGTTCCTCGGTGTGTGACACCAACTGTCAAACATGGAGGAGGAAGCGTGATGGTCTGGGGCTCTTTTGCTGGATCCAGAGTCAGCGACTTGCACAGAGTGAGTGGCACCCTGAACCAAAACGGCTAACACAGCATTTTGCAGCGCCATGCAATGCCCTCTGGTATACGCCTAGTTGGTCAGGGGTTCATCCTACAGCAAAATAATGACCCAAAACATACCTCCAGGCTATGTCAGAACTACCTTAGAAGAAAAGAACAAGACGGTAGGCTTCAAATCATGGAATGGCCAGCACAGTCTCCAGACTTAAACCCCATCGAGCTGGTTTGGGATGAACTGGACAGAAGGGTGAAAGCAAAGCAACCTACAAGTGCAACACATTTGTGGGAACAGTGTTGGGAAGAACTTTCCGAACAATATTTGATTTCCATTGTAGAAAGAATGCCACGAGTGTGTTCGGCTGTTATATCTGCAAAAGGTGGCTACTTTGATGAGTCAAAAACTTAGATTAAATTTTGTTAAACAGAACGATTCCATGATTTCTTTTTTATCTCCAATTGTTTTTGTTCTATGCTTTAATTTCAGAGTACATTGAGACATTAAACTGCGTAAATTTCAATAAAAACTGGAAAAATGGAGGTGTTCTAAAACTTTTGACCGGTAGTGTATGTATATATATATATATATATATATATATATATATATATATATATATATATATATATATATATATATATATACTACCGGTCAAAAGTTTTAGACAGGTGTGAAAAAATGCTGTAAAGTAAGAATGCTTTCAAAAATAGACATGTTAATAGATTATATTTATCAATTAACTAAATGCAAAGTTGCACAAAGTCAGGGATTTTGTAGGCATATAGTCAGGTGTATGATTAAACAATTATACCAAACAGGTGCTAATGATCATCAATTCAATATGTAGGTTGAAACACAATCATTAACTGAAACAGAAACAGCTGTGTAGGAGGAATAAAACTGGGTGAGGAACAGCCAAACTCAGCTAACAAGGTGAGGTTGCTGAAGACAGTTTACTGTCAATAGTCATACACCATGGCAAGACTGAGCACAGCAACAAGACACAAGGTAGTTATACTGCATCAGCAAGGTCTCTCCCAGGCAGAAATTTCAAGGCAGACAGGGGTTTCCAGATGTGCTGTCCAAGCTCTTTTGAAGAAATACACAAAGAAACGGGCAACGTTGAGGACCGTAGACGCAGTGGTCGGCCAAGGAAACTTACTGCAGCAGATGAAAGGCACATCATGCTTACTTCCCTTCGCAATCGGAAGATGTCCAGCAGTGCCATCAGCTCAGAACTGGCAGAAAACAGCGGGACCCTGGTACACCCATCTACTGACCGGAGAAGTCTGGTCAGAAGTGGCCTTCATGGAAGACTTGCGGCCAAAAAGCCATACATCCGACGTGGAAACAAGGCCAAGCGACTCAACTATGCACAAAAACACAGGAACTGGGGTGCAGAAAAATGGCAGCAGGTGCTCTGGACTGATGAGTCAAAATTTGAAATATTTGGCTGTAGCAGAAGGCAGTTTGTTCGCCGAAGGGCTGGAGAGTGGTACACGAATGAGTGTCTGCAGGCAACAGTGAAGCATGGTGGAGGTTCCTTGCACGTTTGGGGCTGCATTTCTGCAAATGGAGTTGGGGATTTGGTCAGAATTAAATGGTCTCCTCAATGCTGAGAAGTACAGGCAGACACTTATCCATCATGCAATACCATCAGGGAGGCATCTGATTGGCCCCAAATTTATTCTGCAGCATGACAACGACCCCAAACATACAGCAAAAGTCATTAAGAACTATCTTCAGTGTAAAGAAGAACAAGGAGTCCTGGAAGTGATGGTATGGCCCCCACAGAGCCCTGATCTCAACATCATCGAGTCTGTCTGGGATTACATGGAGAGAGAAGCAACTGAGGCTGCCTAAATCCACAGAAGAACTGTGGTTAGTTCTCCAAGATGTTTGGGCCAACATACCTGTCGAGTTCCTTCAAAAACTGTGTGCAAGTGTACCTAGAAGAATTGATGCTGTTTTGAAGGCAAAGGGTGGTCACACCAAATATTGATTTGATGTAGATTTTTCTTCTGTTCACTCACTTTGCATTTTGTTAATTGATAAATATAAACTATTAACATGTCTATTTTTGAAAGCATTCTTACTTTACAGCATTTTTTTACACCTGCCTAAAACATTTGCACAGTACTGTATATACACACACACACGCAGGGTCATGTGATGCTGTTTAATCAATCAGAGATTGTAATTTTTCCAAGTCATGTTACAAAGATAGATATTTATGCTTTTTTAAAGACATATATGCTCATTGCTTATTGAATTAATTTATATATATATATATATATATATTCATAAGAAGACATCTATGTAATCAAGGGGCTTGGGGTACCGGGGTTTTATAAATGCTTATGCTAACTCATGCTTCATGCATACATACATATAAACCAGGGAATCATTAAAACCCTAAAATATTTTCACATACAACACCAATAACAGAAAATGAGAAAGGTTTTGTTTTTAAAAAAAAAAAACAATTATTTAGTCAGCATTTAAACTGCATTTAACACAAAATATACCATCGCATACAGCTAACAAAACTGAATATATTTTGGTTTAAAACTGTTAAATTACCTAGACAGTTTTGAAAATACTTTCTATAAATATTTATCCAAGCTAAAGTTCAATTCCTGAAAAAAAGCTCTCACTTACCATTTAAAAAAAAAAAAAACTCCCGGACAATCGCCAGGGACCAACAAAACTCTGGATGCATCCTCTCTCTTCAAACTTCAGTGGGCAAATTATTTTTCAGAGCTTGCTCTTGGGCTGAAATAGGGGGTGGTTCCTTTAAACTGTCGCAAGTGACGCTGAATCAGCTAGGCTGGTCAGTAAAACATTGACTCCTTTTGCATGGAGGATCTCAGTAGCTAAGGCTCATGGTTCATCAATTGATTCAGATTCAGTTGTATTGTGTCTGCCAACTGATGATGTAGGGCAGAACAATAATTGGATACCAGAAAATATGAATAACAGTGAGTTTTGGCCTCCCTCTGTATTCTGGATGGATGGCTTACCTTGCAAAGTGACTTTGTGCGAACAGAAGGAAATGTGTACAGATCCAGAACTATTGTACAGGGTGCAGAATTAACCCTGACACATAAATTAAAACATAATCCTCTTGTTAGGTGTGCATGTAATATGTGCCAAAGCAAGTCATCAGTGACTGGGCGTAAACTTTGTCCGGCCTGCAGTCATTTGGCTAAACACTGTAGAATTCTGTTTGAATGCAATGATTCTACAGGGATTTCTTTCTCTCATTTAAATTTAGACCCAAAAGATATTAAGAGGATTGAATGCATGAATTGTGAAGGAGGTCACTTAGTGAAATGGGCACATCTAGGTAAATTAGAATGTGCAGAAGGTGTCCCAGCTAAATGTGTCTAAGTATCTTATAGGAATGAAATCGGACCATGGAAATCCACACCTGTGATGGAGAAACATTGGATCAAGGGACTTCTTGTGGAAACAACTAGAGCGAAACCTGGTACAGAAGCTGAATCCTGCTGGGAATGTGTGGATATGCTGGACATGTACTAGGCAATTTCAAATATGGAATGTACTTTGATATAAAAATGAAGGGTTAGAGGTTTTTTGAAGGAAGGATAAAGAGAGAGTATCCTTGTATTGTCAGTAGATGGATCTCTTGCTCCATGAAATAGGTCAGTTTACATCTGTTTCTAATCAAACACTTAGCAATTGGAGAATTTCTAAAATATATATATATATATATATATTGAATGATTTGCCGCTTGTATATCTTATCTTCAGAAAGCATGACGCTTGATAAAAAGCACCATTCCGGCTAAAAAGTGAACTTAATCACACCTACAAATTTATGTTTCTAAAGACAAGATAAGGAAGAGATTCTTTACAACCTATGAATTAACCTAACAGCCAACGTCGTGGGGAAAAAAAAAACTGTTTTTGGCTAATGGATTTTTGTATGAACAAAGGACAGGGTCAAGCCTAGTTCAGTCATTATAAAATATATAAAAGTTGAATGCATTTATACTGGCCTGTATTTGGATTTAAATCTTAAGAGGGATTCACTAAAGAAATAGCATTGATATTATAAATTCTAGGAGCAACTGTTAAACTGAAGTAAATTAATTAAAAGTTTATTTTGAAATGCCACATTTAGAGTTAAAAAGGTTCAGTGATAATTTACACTGTCTATAGTTCATATTAGTAAAAAACTAGAAATTAGACACGAAGGTATTATAAATTAATAAAATAAATGATCAACCCCTTTAGACAGCATGATATTTGAAACTAAAAATATTATTTGATTTCATAAGATTAATATGTTTTAAGTATTTGCTTTAATAAGAAAACATATTATTTAAAACTGACAAGTATTATTGCTTGTTCATGACTTTACTGTATTGATAAGATTAAAACCTGGAGCAGTATTCGATTTAATTAAATGGGAAAGTGGTACAGTTTCTTTCTTCTTCTATTGAACAATAAGACTTCTAGACATTATGATATCCACTGAATTATAGGATATAAAAGGTGTTGTGTTATGTTTTTGTGTTAAGTTTGTAATAATATACTATAATGTACCTTGTTATTAATCCACTATACTGTTGTCTAATGATGGTAGATGAAGTCATTATAATGGGGTTCTGTGAAACTGCTGCATTGCAAGGGGAGCCTCTCTCCTTATCAGATGGCTTGTAAAAGAAGGAGAGGGTCTTCTTGCATTCCAAGCCAGTAAAAGTTGCAAATCTTACAGATTTGGAATTTAAGGATTATGGAATTAGTGACCTAGCACAGCCAAGAATGTATCTTGAAATAACATGCAAAAATTATGGCTTAAACAGACATTGATGGGTCATAGATCTAAAAAGTGTTTGCACAGACTCTGGTTTTGGAGAAAACAGGAGACTGTGGAAATTATTGGCAATAGCATACACTCAAGAGTCAATTACAGGTCAGAGCCTGATTAGTGTATCTTTTTAGTGATAAAAGAAAAATTGTAATGAAAACTATTATCACTCAAACTTAGTGAAACTAATTGACTTGAATGTTGTATGAGACAATCTTTTGTCAAATACTCTGTTAGACAATGGTATATGAAATTAAAACTGACTCATTAACAAAATGATGAAACAACATGAGGTTAAAAGAAACACATACCTTTAATTTAGCAAAATATAATCAATTAGAAGATGATGTCACATATTAAGAACATCTCTCATATTTAACACATATAAAAAATGATGTTTTGTAATCACATATAAACAGTAGTGTTCTTATATTATATAGTAAACCAAGATCCTGGGAACCTTGGTTCACTTAACTTTTCAGATAAAGGAGGGGCTCAGAGGAAAGCAAGGAGTGAGATCATAAAGTTTGGAGTTAGACAAATATGAAGTCTTGAATTTATTAAGTTCATGGCACATATTAATTCTGAAAAGTTGGTCTGGATCTTTTGAAAACTGTTGTTTATAAAAGTGATAGGAGCTGTCTCAACAGATTAATGACTGGATTTAATTGAGGCGTCCCATGTATTCCAATGAGACGAAAAACCTATATAACTCCTAAGTAATTACAATGGAGTACCACACTCATCCGAGACAGGGTAAGGTGGTCCATCTTCTGCAAACCAAAATACAGTGGAGCTGATTAAACTCAGTTTAATTTGCCTGGAGGAGACAGTCATATCCTTTTAGGGTAAGCATTAATCAATTATTATTTTACCTCACATGTATTGCATGTATTGCTATAAGGGACTTACGCTATGTTTTAGAGATGAGAGTGTTTTGTTGAATATGCTGAAATAGACCATTGGGTACTTTAGGTGACGTGTTCTTGGCCAGCTTGTCGGCCTTGATTAACATGTATATACATGTATTAAAGTGTTAACGGTGATATCTGTTAAGACGCTTGACTGCCCAGTGTGTCTGTCAGCTGGGGATATGACGTAGCCTGTAGCTGCGCTATCCAATATGTAACCTTTCATAAACCGAAAGAGTACTGATCATACTCTGATTCGTAAAAAACTTTAAATACATGAGCCTGTCAATTTCTTGAGTACTATATTAGTCATCTGGATATACTGCGGGTCCAGAGCACGAACTATATCCCACTAGGAGTAATAACATCTCTGTCCTCCTAACGTCTCCCCTGAGACAAGAGTGTGTGCTGAGCAATTCAAAAGAGTACGTAACGGAATCTGAACACGTGGAATTCGTGACAAAACCTACACAAACACACACAGTCAATGGCATAGGTCTGCATGTAAGCTACTAAAAGTGACAGAGACGACGCCATAAAACATGTAGGGTCTGTGTGATTTTAGTTCTAAAATAAAATAAATAAAACTGTGAAGAAATTGACCTAAGGAGATGTTTTTAAAAGCTATCTAAAAATCAGCATTTGTGTTATATTACAAATAAATATGAGAGAAAAAACTGCTAGAAATTGATTGTAAATGAGCCAACAGCTTAAAATAGCCATTATACACGACCAAACTATTCTGCCGGTTTTCAAATTATAAATAGGTTTAATGGTGTGCAGTGTTTTAAATCGTTTAAGTTAATGTTTGCACATCCAGAGGTAATGTCCCCTTATAAGTTATAATATTGACACATACTTTGAAGACCGATCCCATACTTTTACAGGCCCTGAGAATTATTTTGAAAACTGTTTCTGTATAGAGATTCAATCAATGGCCAAACCAAGGACCCCCTGGTTCTAAAGAATTCTATTGTAAGGTTCACCCTGATCATTTTTTGAAATGCGTGAAGTTTGGTGAGAAAATACTTAAGACTGATCCCACACTTTCAAAGATTATGGGGCCTATTTAGGTGCATCAGGCCCTGGGTCAATGTGCCACTGACCCCCAGGGCATTGTCCATAGGGTTCTAAAGAGGGCAGGTTTGTAAAAGACGCCACAGCCTGTCTATATAAATGAACAAACCCTATTTTTAACTGTGAAAATGCTTAAAAAGGTGTTTTATTGTAGAGGGTCTGTTTGTAAAGATTCCACAGCCTGTCTATATAAATTAACAAACACTATTTTTAACCGTGAGAACATTTAAAAGGTGTTTTATATTGCATAGTCTCTGCGACTTATTCCCTTACACATCCCCTCAAAGATTATGGTCCTGTATAGAGCCTTTAGACACAGGATCAATGAGTCATTTTTTAATGAATTGAACCCTGGAAAGATTCTCAAGAGTTATAATCATGATGTCTAAAATATGACTAAGACCCAATAGGTTATCAAAAAAGTCATTAATCTTAAATCTATATAAGACCAACCCTCAGGACTGGCCTACACTTCTGAAAAAAACTCTGAACAGCACAAGAACCCAAAACAATGGAGAACACACCATGCAAAAACTCTGCTCTGTTAAATGGAAAGTTACTCTTTTTAAAAATACTTACCGCAAAACTTATTTTACATACCTTTTTAAAATGTGTTTTTTATTTTAGGTCTAACTTTGTTTTTAGGGGTTTGCCAATTTAACATGCAAGATCTTCTGGGGTTTGATGTTTTTTAGGCTCAGAATGTAGGACCCAGAGGCTTGTCTTCACTGCATCAGGGGCTGACCTAATAGGAAGCCTGTTTACAATACACCCTTTTAGATGGGTTTATTGTAAAGAGTTAAGATGTTGCAACTATCTCAGAGATATGAACTTGATTATAAAAAATACATGTTTTAAACAGGGAAGTTTCGTAAATATTTTAAGTTTAATTTTATTTATGTAATAATTATTATATATATATATATATATATATATATATATATATATATATATATATATATATATATATATATATATATATATATATATATATATATATATATATATATATATATATAAAATAAGTTTGGCCTTTATAATTAATATTATAATTTTAGAGGAATAAAACATTCATTTACACCCTTTTATCTTATTATTATTTTAGAAAACCCTGAAAAACCTGCAAGGAAAGCTGTGGCCAACACATCAGGGGGACAACGGTTAAAGGCAAGGACCCCCCTTGGGCCCTACAATAAACAACCCAAAGCTGAAGAAAAACCTCTCAAAAAGCACTGTGGTAGGGTGTGGGAAGTCACAAGACAGACAAAGTTCAAATATGAAATGCCGGCACAGGCGCCCAGATTTATTAGGGTGAGCTTAGTTGGACAGATGTTTTGTTATAGTTTGGGGTACTCTACCAACAATGGTATTGTGCCCCATCTTCATACAACACACACAGGTGTGTAATCCAAAGGAATAATAAGTGAAAAGGTGAAAGGAAAACAAAATACTTTAAGGAAAAACTACAAAATAAAGTGTGCAGGTTTTTACCGCGGCTGAAAAGAGATAATGGAAAAACTGTTCAGGATCTTTAATCAAGCTTGTAGCCAGCGGGTTAGATTTTTGACCGAATTTTCCCCAGATGGAATTTAGAAACAATTTGGATATTTGTCTTTTAGCTTTAGGTTGACATTAATGTTTTGAGGATCTAATTGAATACCCTCTTTCTGAAAATAATCATCAATATAATGCCCTGTACTCGGTACATTGAGAGTGGTAACCTGAACTTTTCTGTTTTCCCTTGAGATGACTATTAATGTAGTAAAGAGAGTGTCAGATTTCTGAGGGAAATGCCAAACTTCGTGTATTTTAGACACTGTAACCTTTCTCAAGAGCTTTGACTACCACTACACTGCACCAGGTTCCTGTCAAGGCTCTTTCTTTAGTGGTATGGTTACGTATCCCTGTCTGGTTTAGTGTTTCTGTGCAAGAACGGCAGAAAGTGAACATTAATTTACCACAGATTCTTGCAGGCAGAACAGGGAAAAAAAGACCCCGAGGAGATAGTACAGTTAATTTGAACAATCCAAAGTAATGACTCAAGTCCTAAAAATTCTGGTAAATTATGGTAGGATGATCTACAGGGTACACCTGTTTTGTTGACAAAGGGATACAGGCTATTGAAGTAAAAGTATTCCAACCTTTCATTTTCTTTTCCCTTTTAGACTTGGGGGCCTTGATGACCAGTGTGCCGTCCTCCGAAGAATCGCTAGACACAATAAGAGCCGGTCTCGGGGGTTGTTCTAAAAGAAATAAAGAACAAACAGACCAAAATACATTAACAGGTGCTTAAATAAGAACATAAGAAAGTTTACAAATGAGAGGAGGCCATTCAGCCCATCTTGCTCGTTTGGTTGTTAGTAGCTTATTGATCCCAGAATCTCATCAAGCAGCTTCTTGAAGGATCCCAGGGTGTCAGCTTCAACAACATTACTGGGGAGTTGGTTCGGGACCCTCACAATTCTCTGTGTAAAAAAGTGCCTCCTATTTTCTGTTCTGAATGTCCCTTTTTCTAATCTCCATTTGTGACCCCCTGGTCCTTGTTTCGTTTTTCAGGTCAAAGAAGTCCCGTGGGTCGACATTGTCTATACCTTTTAGGATTCTGAATGTTTGAATCAGATCGCCATGTAGTCTTCTTTGTTCAAGACTGAATAGATTCAATTCTTTTAGCCTGTCTGCATACGACATGCCTTTTAAATGCGGGATAATTCTGGTTGTTCTTCTTTGCACTCTTTCTACAGCAGCAATATCCTTTTTGTAACAAGGTGACCAGAACTGAACACAATATTCTAGGTGAGGTCTTACTAATGCATTGTAAAGTTTTAACATTACTTCCCTTGATTTAAATTCAACACTTCTCACAATATATCCGAGCATCTTGTTGGCCTTTTTTATAGCTTCCCCACATTGTCTAGATGAAGACATTTTTGAGTCAACATAAAATCCTAGGTCTTTTTCATAGTTCCCTTCTTACAATTTCAGTATCTCCCATATGATATTTATAATGCACATTTTTATTGCCTGAATGCAATACTTTACACTTTTCTCTATTAAATTTCATTTGCCATGTGTCTGCCCAGTTCTGAATGCTGTCTAGATCATTTTGAATGACCGTTGCAGCTGCAACAGTGTTTGCCACTCCTCCTATTTTTGTGTCGTCTGCAAATTTAAGGAGTTTGCTTACTATACCAGAATCTAAATCATTAATGTAGATTAGGAATAGCAGAGGACCTAATACTGATCCCTGTGGTACTCCACTGGTTACCTCACTCCATTTTGAGGTTTCTCCTCTAATCAGTACTTTCTGTTTTCTACATGTTAACCACTCTCTAATCCATGTGTATGAATTGCCTTGAATCCCTACTGCGTTCAGTTTGAGAATTAATCTTTTATGCAGGACATTGTCAAAAGCTTTCTGGAAATCTAAATAAACCATGTCGTATGCTTTGCGATTATTCATTTTCAATGTTGCATCCTGAAAAAAGTCAAGCAGGTTAGTTAGACATGATCTCTCCTAAAACCATGCTGACTGTCTCCCAGGATATTGTTACCATATAGGTAATTTTCCATTTTGGACCTTATTATAGTTTCCAAAAGTTTACATATATTAGAAGTCAGGCTTATTGGTCCATAGTTACCTGGTTTGGTTTTGTCTCCCTTTTTGTGGATCAGTATTACGTTTTCTATTTTCCAGTCTGTCGGTACATCCCCTGTGTCAAGAGACTGTTGCGTGATCTTGGTTAGCGGTTTGTAAATAACTTCTTTCATTTCTTTGAGTACTATTGGGAGGATCTCATCCGGCCCTGGGATTTGTTTATTTTAAGAGCTCCTAGTCCCTTTAACACTTCTGCCTCTGTTATACTAAAGTTATTTAAAATTGGATAGGAACAGGTCGTCCTCCTTTGTAAAAACTTGTGAAAAGTAATCATTTAATATATTTGCTATATTTTCTTCTTCATCTATGATTTTGCCATTTGTGTCTCTTAGACATTTAACCTCCTCTTCTTATGTACTCTTGCTGTTATAATATTGGAAGAATATTTTGGAATGGGTTTTAGCCCCCTTAGCAATGTTCATTTCTCTCTCTCTCTCTCTCTTGGCCTTTCTAACTTCCTTTTTGACTTGTGTTTGCAGTTCCAAGTACTCTTTCTGTGTACTTTGTTTTTGGTCCCTTTTAAAACGCTCTGTATAGTGCCTTTTTCGCTGAATATTTTTTTAATTGATCTGTTAAACCATTTTGGACATTTTGTTTTAGATTTAGATTTGTCTATTTTTGGGATGTAATTGTTTTGTGCATCTAGTACTACATTTTTAAAAAAACAGCCGTTCTTTTTCTGTGGATGTTTTTTCTATTTTACTCCAATCTACTTCTGTTTGTCTCTGTTTCATACCTTCATTGTTTGCTTTTCTAAAATTGTAAACCTTAGCTTTAGTCATTACTTTTGGGGTTTTAAAAAACACTTCAAATGAGACCATGTTGTGGTCTGAGTTTGCCAATGGCTGTCTGACCTCTGTTTTAGTTATTTTGTCTTCGTTATTTAGTCGGTGCCTTGACAAATTGCGTTAGGAAGCAGTCATTTGTCATTTCCACCATTTCAATTTCATCCGTCGTGCTCCCCACCGGGTTCTCCCATTTTATATGGGGGAAGTTGAAATCCCTCATTAGTATGGCTTCTCCTTTTCTACACACATTTCTAATGTCATTGTATAACAGATTATTTTGCTCAGCGTCTGAATTTGGCGGTCTATAGCATGCTCCTATTATTATGCCCTTTGAATTTTTGTCCATTATTATGACCCATATTGATTCTGAATTTGTCCGGATTTAACATCTTGGCTTCAAGACTATTTCTTATGTATAGCGCTACCCCTCCGCCTCTTCTGTCCTGCCTGTCTTTCCTATACAGTGTGTACCCACTAATATTATATTCGTCTCCATCACTCTCAGACAACCAAGTTTCTGTAACACCTTTCACATCGTAGTTACTTGTTAGTGCAGTAGTTTCAAGTTCAAACATTTTGTTTCTGAGACTTCTAGCATTAAGATAAATACATTTAATAGTTGTCTTACCTGAGTTGTTGCCCTTGTTTTGATGTGGTCTCCCTTCTGTTTTTTGTTTTCTCTCCCCTTCCTTTCTAGTTTAAATGCTTCTGGACCTCCTCAAGGATCCTTTCTCCAAGTAGATTGGTTCTCTTTCTGTTTAAGTGCAGTCCATCCAACCTATATAGATAGTCCCTGTTGTAGAATGTGCTCCAATGTTCAAGAAAGGTGAAGCCTTCCTGTGTGCACCACGATTTTAGCCATGCATTTTGATTTTGTATTTCCAGCTGTCCATATGGTCCTTTGCAAGGTGCCGGCAGTATCCCACAAAATACCACAGTTTTGGTCTTGTCTTTCAATTTCCTTCGTAGCTCTCTGAATTTGTTTTGCAGGGATCTTGGTCTGTCTCTTCCAATGTTGTTTGTACCGATGTGGACAACTACTACCGGGTCGTCTCCTGTTCGTTCTAGGAGCCTGTCCACGTTCCCAGTGATGTGCTTGACAGAGGCTCCTGGAAGGCAGCACACTCTTGTAGTAAGGGGGTCCAAACTGCAAACTAAATTTGCTGTGTTTCTCAATATGGAGTCCCCAACAATCATGACCTCCCTTCTTTTTGCTGCCTCGTCAGCACTGTTTATATGGTCCTGGATGTTGTTTCTTTCATTCCCTTGATGTTGGTTTTGGTCATCTAAATGTTGAAGTGGCTCAAATTTGTTGGCTGTCTGGATTTCTGGTGTCTGTGTTTGACAAAGTTTCTTTTTTTTCCCTGCTTCTGCCTATCTGATCCCAGCTGTTTCGACTCTCTTCCATCTCCCTGGTGGCTTTCAGTCTGCTTGGGGTGCAGACTTCCATGAATTGTGGGTGTGTCAGCTCCTCAAGCTCCTGTTGCTGTCTCATTTCCTCCAGCTACTTTTCTAGCAGGCTTAATCGTTGAGGCAAGTCCTGGATCATGTGGCACTTTACACAAACTTGGTTGAGCTCTGTTGGTTTGTCTAGGATTTCCCACATCATGCAGTTGTCACAGATAACTGGCTTGAAGAACATGTTTTTTTGTTGTTTTTTTTGGAAGTTTAGCCCTTTGCAGTCCATTTATTAATTGTGCGTCAGGCTCGCCAGGTCTAATTTATTTTCACACGCGCAGTTAATTTTAGACGCACCGTTTAAAAGTATTTTTTTCCCCACAGTCAAACGGGTTTAAATGGCCCTGCATATCAACAAAGCACTCACTAGGCATCTCCAGCCCCGCCCCACCCTTTCGTTCGCTATCGCTTTCACATATGCCAACAAATAAATAATAATAATAATAATAATAATAATAGTCGTACATACCAATCAATCATCTCCTGATGACTCGTTTTATCACCAAACTCCTCAATAATGCAATCCAAGTCATTATTTTATTACTATAACATCTCGAAAAAGCTCTTTAAATGTCCATGATAGTCTCTGTGCGCTGATACAGTAACACCCAGCTTGTTTCTTTATGACTGCCCCCATCTGATGCCAGGGACAAGTCTGACTATTCATGACACGCCTTTTTTTTAATTTTATTTTTATCGGCTTGTCTCGGCTCCTTTCGCTCCCACTCGGCCATTGAATGGTTTTCTCGGCTTTTTCTGGAGAAAAAATGACTTTTTTGCGTTTTTTGCGTTTTTTGGATGATGTTGGACAGGGTCCGACAATGGACCTGATAGGAATAATTGCAATGTTGGACCCAGTCCGACAATGGACCGCAAAGGGTTAGTTTAGCTTCTGCAGCTGTCAGCCTGCTTTCAAACTGCTTCTAACTGCGTTGTACTTGTCCACTCGTACTTCTCCCATGCTGTCGCTTCCACACGCTGTCGCTGGGAAGACTGCCTGCCTTTTGTTTGTTTGTGCTTGTGCTGCGGGCTCCACCCCTCCCCCGTGTCTTAGAATGCCGCGGAATTTGAATCAGCTGCTCCGAGTTTCAGCTTGTTATCAGAAAAATACACGCAGCTGTAAGGCTTTAAGCTGCAATGTTTTTTTTGATTAAAGCAACTTCAGATTTAATTTAAAGATGTAATTCCTCCTTTCTGCTTCTAACTGCGTTGTACTTGTCCACTCGTACTTCTCGCTTCCATAGCCCTCTTCTTTTAGATAAATCCCCAGCCAGTGTTCTCCTGGATAATTTTTGGGGTTGGTGTTGGCAATAAGCATAGCCAGAAGTTTTATTTTTTAAATTATTATTTTTTCCTTTAGCTAGTTGATCGCTAGCTAGGACCCTGTAAAAATACTTTTCAGTCAAGGGGTTGTTGGCTAGCAACCTAGTAATCTTGGTGGTGTTCATTTAAAAGGATCAAAGTTATATCAGTAATCAAACAGAATGACTCTTTGGTGGGAAACCTTAATTACATTCTCAAAAACAGTGTATACGATCATATTCACTGTCTCAGGAAGAGTGTTGGCAAAATGCATTTCAAGGTGCATGTTACCAGTTTTTACTAAGGAAAAATGAACGCTGCATTCTTAGTCAGGGGTCAAATCAAAGGCATAGAGCATATAGCTTCTAATTAAGTCAGAACGGTCAATTATTAGAGGTTTGTCTTTGAGATGTCTCCCTGTGGCCTGCATTAGGCTCTAATATTGCCGGACTGGATTGTGACCTGCTGTATAGTCAGGTTGTAAAGGTTTTGAAGGGACTTGCTCTATGTCAATGTACATAGCTATAAAGTTACCAGCAAAGTGTTTAAAGTTAAAAGGGTTTTTAGGATAGGAAACACTAAAAGCATTGTTATCTGTTATTAACCACATTGTCATTGTTAGCATTGTTATCTGTCAATAACCACAAACTTTAGTAGCTGCCCCAGAAACAAATTTTCCTGATTACATACCCTGCTCCTGGTCGGATTGCTGGACATCCCTGCACATAAATGCATGGGAGCTGAGAGCAGCCCAATGTGTTTTGTACACTTTCCCGCCGATATCGTTGCTCCATGCCTTCTTCGAGAAGGTCAGGAGAGACAAGGCGACAGTTCTCCTGGTGGCCCCTAGATGGCCGAGGAGATTCTGTTTTTTAAACCTCTGCTAGCTACTGCAAGGCCAGCCCTGCTGCCTATGGATGTCCTCAGTCAGACGCAAGGCATGTGCAAGAGGTCATGTGCAAAGACCACTGCTGTTCCTAGTTCAGAGTGCATGGAATTAAATGAGATAAGGACGAGACAAAGGTTAAATGCTTAAATAAACCTTCACTGACAAATATGTAAGCTTGAAAAGGGCTCTTTATCTAAACAGGTAAGAACTTACCTTTTCTTAATTTACTAATATTATTATTATTTACTAATATTTTTTATCAGGCATTTAAATCTAAAAGTAAACCCGGAGTGAAATTACAAAAGAAATATGCTAAATATATTGATGGTAAATAGCCTATATACAGGCTCTGTGTTAAAATATGTGTTACAATACACGGTCATATTTTCATGGAAAATGTATTACAAGATCTTGTAATATACTTTAGATATAATGTGTAAATTAAATGAGGAATTACTTGAATATTTGTTTTCTTTTAATCTTTTTTGTTCCCTTTGTTTACATCTTCCAGGAATTCTTCAATAAAAAAGAAAATAAAGATGGGTTTAGTTCCATCTAGAGTTGAACACAGAGAAGTTCATGTTACTAAAGACATTTATCATTGTCGCATTTGTGGACATGAAACCGGTGGTCATTTCAGACACGGACGGGCAGTTTTCTGCCAATCGTGTTACAATGATGAAGCAGGAAAAAGGGCAGCCGCGGAATCTATAAGACAAAAAGAAGTTCAAGATCGAGAAAAGGATGCGGAGGAGAGAATTCAAGCACAAAGAGAAGCGAAGGACAGAAAGATGAAAGAAGAGCAGGCGGCAATGGCAGTTCAGTAACGCCAGGGGAGCCTCAAAGAACATTTTAGGGCATTGCAACAAACAAATAAAAAATAAATCAGAGAAACAGAGACTAACAGAAGTAGATTGGAGTAAAATAGAGAAAACATCCACAGAAAAAGGATGGCTGTTTTTTTAAAAATGTAGTACTAGAGGCGCAAAACAATTACATCCCAAAAGTAGACAAATCTAAAATCAATAGCCAAAATGGTTTAATAGATGAATTAAAAATATATTAATATTCAGCAAAAAAAGGCAATTTACAGAGCGTTTAAAAGGGACCAAAAGCAAAATACACAAAAAGAGTACTTGGAAATGCAAACACAAGTCAAAAAGGAAGTTAGAAAGGCCAAGAGAGAGATAGAAATCAATATTGCTAAGGGGGCTAAAACCCATTCCAAAATGTTTTTCCAATATTATACAGCAAGAAAACAATCAAAGAGGAGGTTAAATGTCAAAGAGACACAAATGGCAAAATCTTAGATGAAGAAAAAAAAGCAAATATATTAAATGATTACTTTTCACAGGTTTTTACAAAGGAGTGCATGGACAACATGCCCCACATGTCGACCTGTTCCTACCAATTTTAAATAACTTTAGCATAACAGAGGCAGAAATGTTAGAGGGACTAGGATCTCTTAGAATAACAAATCCCAGGGCCGGATGAGATCCTCCCAATAGTACTCAAAGAAATGAAAGAAGTTATTTACAAACCGCTAACCAAGATCATGCAACAGTCTCTTGACACAGGGGTTGTACCGACAGACTGGAAAATAGCAAACTTAATACCGATCCACAAAAAGGGAGACAAAACTGAACCAGGTAACTACAGACCAATAAGCCTGACTTCTATTATATGTAAACTTATGGAAACTATAATAAGATCCAAAATGGAAAATTACCTATATGGTAACAATATCCTGGGAGACAGTCAGCATGGTTTTAGGAAAGGGAGATCATGTCTAACTAACCTGCTTGGCTTTTTTGAGGATGCAACATTGAAAATGGATAATTGCAAAGCATATGACATGGTTTATTTAGATTTCCAGAAAGCTTTTGACAAAGTCTTGCATAAAAGATTAATTCTCAAACTAAATGCAGTAGGGATTCAAGGAAATGCATGCACATGGATTAGGGAGTGGTTAACAGGTAGAAAACAGAAAGTACTGATTAGAGGAGAAACCTCAAAATGGAGCAAGATAACCAGTGGTGTACCACAGGGATCAGTATTAGGTCCTCTGCTATTCCTAATCTACATTAATGATTTAGATTCTGGTATAGTAAGCAAACTCATTAAATTTGCAGATGACACAAAAATAGGAGGCGTGGCAAACACTGTTGCAGCTGCAACGGTCATTCAAAATGATCTAGACAGCATTCAGAACTGGGCAGACACATGGCAAATTAAATTTAATAGAGAAAAGTGTAAAGTATTGCATACAGCAATAAAAATGTGCATTATAAATATCATATGGGAGATAATGAAATTGAAGAAGGGAACTATGAAAAAGACCTAGGAGTTTATGTTGACTCAGAAATGTCTTCATCTAGACAATGTGGGGAAGCTATAAAAAAAAAGGCCAACAAGATGCTTGGATATATTGTGAGAAGTGTTGAATTTAAATTAAGGGAAGTAATGTTAAAACTTTACAATGCATTAGTAAGACCTCACTAGAATAGTCTGGTCAGTTCTGGTCACCTCATTACAAAAAGGATATTGCTTCTCTAGAAAGAGTGCAAAGAAGAGCAACCAGAATTATCCCGGGTTTAAAAGGCATGTTGTATGCAGACAGGCTAAAATAATTGAATCTATTCAGTCTTGAACAAAGAAGACTACACGGCGATCTGATTCAAACATTCAAAACCCTAAAAAGGTGTAGACAATGTCGACCCAGGGGACTTCTTTGACCTGAAAAAAGAAACAAGGACTAGGGGTCACAAATGGAGATTAGATAAAGGGGCATTCAGAACAGAAAATAGGAGGCACGTTTTTACACAGAGAATTGTGAGGGTCTGGAACCAACTCCCCAGCAATGTTGTTGAAGCTGACACACTGGGATCCTTCAAGAAGCTGCTTGATGAGATTCTGGGATCAATAAGCTACTAACAAACAAATGAGCAAGATGGTCTGAATGGCCTCCTCTCATTTGTAAACTTTCTTATGTTCTTATGTTCTTATGTTTTGACGCAAGGAAGACATAAACTAGAGATGTCCCAGTGGAAAAGGACATTAAAACATCAAAGGACTGTGAGTTTAAAAAAAAGGCAAGATACACAAATGATCTCATGAAAGTGGATATTTAGTGAAAAAGACTATAAATATCTAAGCAAAACTGAACATTTTGGGCTCCACATCGAATGCTAAACAAGGTGCCGTCACTGTGCTAAGCAAAGCTGCAACTCCGGGACTCTGCCTGAAAACAGACCGAAGACGTAACACATAGGCATAATAGGGGCGAGTTAACATCCCATTTCCCGACTGCAATGCTGAAATAAAATGTATACTACAACAGTGATGTGGCACTTCAATATATATGTATATATATTAAATGAGATAAGGACGAGACGAAGGTTAAATGATTAAATAAACCTTCACTGACAAATATGTTGGCTTAAAAAGGGTTCTTTTTTTTAAATGTAGCATCAAATCATACATACTGTACACAAATTCTCTATCGATATGTACGATTCGAGAAGTGTAGTTAGATATACAGTACTGTGCAAAGGTTTTAGGCAGGTGTGAAAAAATGCTGTAAAGTAAGAATGCTTTCAAAAATAGACATGTTAATAGATTATATTTATCAATTAACTAAATGCAAAGTGAGTGAACAGAAGAAAAATCTAAATCAAATCCATATTTGGTGACCACCCTTTGCCTTCAAAACAGCATCAAGCATCAATTCTTCTAGGTACACTTGCACACAGTTTTTGAAGGAACTCGGCAGGTAGGTTGGCCCAAACATCTTGGAGAACTAACCACAGTTCTTCTGTGGATTTAGGCAGCCTCAGTTGCTTCTCTCTCTCATGTAATCCCAGACAGACTCGATGATGTTGAGATCAGGGCTCTGTGGGGCCATACCATCACTTCCAGGACTCCTTGTTCTTCTTTACACTGAAGATAGTTCTTAATGACTTTTGCTGTATGTTTGGGGTCGTTGTCATGCTGCAGAATAAATTTGGGGCCAATCAGATGCCTCCCTGATGGTATTGCATGATGGATAAGTATCTGCCTGTACTTCTCAGCATTGAGGAGACCATTAATTCTGACCAAATCCCCAACTCCATTTGCAGAAATGCAGCCCCAAACTTGCAAGGAACCTCCACCATGCTTCACTGTTGCCTGCAGACACTCATTCGTGTACGCTCTCCAGCTCTTCGGCGAACAAACTGCCTTCTGCTACAGCCAAATATTTCAAATTTTGACTCATCAGTCCAGAGCACCTGCTGCCATTTTTCTACACTCCAGTTCCTGTGTTTTCGTGCATAGTTGAGTCGCTTGGCCTTGTTTCCACGTCGGATGTATGGCATTTTGGCCGCAAGTCTTCCATGAAGGCCACTTCTGACCAGACTTCTCCGGACAGTAGATGGGTGTACCAGGGTCCCACTGTTTTCTGCCAGTTCTGAGCTGATGGCACTGCTGGACAGCTTCCGATTGCGAAGGGAAGTAAGCATGATGTGTCTTTCATCTGCTGCAGTAAGTTTCCTTGGCCGACCACTGCGTCTACGGTCCTCAACGTTGCCCGTTTCTTTGTGCTTCTTCAAAAGAGCTTGGATAGCACATCTGGAAACCCCTGTCTGCCTTGAAATTTCTGCCTGGGAGAGACCTTGCTGATGCAGTATAACTACCTTGTGTCTTGTTGCTGTGCTCAGTCTTGCCATGGTGTATGACTTTTGAAAGTAAACTGTCTTCAGCAACCTCACCTTGTTAGCTGAGTTTGGCTGTTCCTCACCCAGTTTTATTCCTCCTACACAGCTGTTTCTGTTTCAGTTAATGATTGTGTTTCAACCTACATATTGAATTGATGATCATTAGACCTGTTTGGTATAATTGTTTAATCATACACCTGACTATATGCCTACAAAATCCCTGACTTTGTGCAAGTGTACCTAGAAGAACTGATGCTGTTTTGAAGGCAAAGGGTGGTCACACCAAATATGGATTTGATTTAGATTTTTCTTCTATTCACTCACTTTGCATTTAGTTAATTGATAAACATAATCTATTAACATGTCTATTTTTGAAAGCATTCTTAGTTTACAGCATTTTTTCACACCTGCCTAAAACTTTTGCACAGTACTGTATAACAAAAGTGTGGACCAGGTGTAGGACACCCAAAACACTCCTCCTTTCAAATCACTCTAGAGTCTATAAGGAAGCAAAATAAAATCCTATTACTGTTATTTCTTTCGGACCACAGCTTTACAAGCCATATAAATTGCAATTTTAGCATTAACCAATTTTTCTTTAAATTCTGATAATAGTTTGATAGTTTGTGTGCTGCAAAAGCTGAGTACATTAAAAAAAGATTATTGGTATAGCAATAACTGCCATTGGTATAGCACAGGAGTGTCAAACTCCAGTCCTCAAGGACAGAAGGGTCTTCTGGTTTTCATTCCAACTTAAGCTCTCAATTAACATAATTGATCTAATTATTTGTTCAATTGGACATATTTAATATTTTTCAAGGTCTTTTACAGTTGATGGTTTACAAAATGCACTTGAATCAAGATATACTGCACTGAAACATTTTGAGGCTGGAGAGAAGTGTTAAATTAGTGCAATTAATCAAATAATTAGACTAATTAAGTAACTGAGAACTCGGGTAGAACGAAAGACAGAAGACACTCCGGCCCTCCAGGAACTGAGTGTGACACCCCTGCAGCTTAACAACAATTTGAACCCTTACAATACTGTAACAGTTCAGGGGTAAATGGATCAGCTCAACAGCCCTTATAAGGACTATGATAGAGGGGAGCAAGAGCAATACTAATACACTCACATTGTGTGCACACATCACCCTGTGTACGTGCAAATGTTCCCTCTGGATCACAGCTCCAGGAAAAACTGTGAATTACGGGAAAACAGCAAGAACACCAACAGTACAATAAAACAGACTTGAACTCTTTTAGTTTGTTTTAAAAAACCTTGATCAGCACAAATCTTTAACTACCTTGCTTAAAATATGACTTAACAACAGTACAATAAAACAGACTTGAAATCTTTTGGCTTGTTTTACAAACTTTGATCAGCAGTTTTTAACTGCCATGCTTAAAATAACATTTAATGGTTACTATAAACCAGAGGCAGTGTTGCCAACTCCTACTTGAGGAAAGTTACTGGACCTGCTGTAAAAAAAAAAAAAGTCTCCAGAGGCCGGTTGCAATAAAGTTGGTCTTGAAGTCTGACTTGAAGCTGGACTTAAAAGTCTGACTTTGTGTCAAGACGGACTAGGATAAGCCTGGCTTGAGAAACTGTTGCAATATTGAAGACTTAAACTAGCTGGACTTGAAGCAGGACTTCAGTAGGACTTACATGTTATAAATGACCACACACACAGTGACATTTCTGTATTTTTATTATCAATATTGGAAATAGGCTACTTCAATTGGAAAGAGCATTTATTATATAATATGGTATAACTATAGCTAAGCAGACACCAATTTTAATCACGACAACATTATAATAATCTACATATTTTGTAGTTGCTAACTACAACCATAAACCAGTAGCCCAAACAAATGTGTATCCTTGACTTGGCGTTTTTAATTACACCAAATGCTAATGTATTGCTAATGTATTGCTAATGCAGCCAGGGTTCTCCCCACGAATTTTCACTAGCCGGGTGGCAGAATTATTATTTATTTATTTATTTATTTATTTATTTTGCGTAAACAAAACTGTATATATAGCATTTCAAACTGAAACATAAAATTAGACAGAATATTGACGAGGTATTTTTTATTATATTAAATGCAATTCTAAATACTGAAATCTTGTAGGCCTATTATGTTATCAATAACATTCAAAATTCAGCTGTGTTAACATGTTGGCACTTACCTCCCTGTCGCCGTACTGAATACTTTAATCAGGATTCAGAGAATTTTAACTTTCAATTAATATTATTTTTTAATCACGTTAGCATTCGCTCGTGGTGCAGCAAGTTAAGGCATTTGTTTAATGGGTGGATCCACACATCCCAATCACTTGGCGGAGCTGCAGTTTTCCTGCCTTTCGCTGAAACATCACGTAAATCTCAGGTCGAGTATCGGTACTCTGTATTACTTCTGATTCCACTTCTGTCATCTTTCTTCTATACCACTACTCTTTGTCCATGTCAACAGATTCCTTTTAAATTCTTAATGCACCTGAAAATAGGGCCCACTGTTTTGAAACGCACTCTGGCAGTTGTAGTCTGAAAAATGCTCTGTTTTGTTTGCAGAGATGTACCCTACTTAGCTCAGTCCTGACCGCACTGTGGTTGATCCCCGGCGCCAGTATCGCAGCCATTGTGTGTGCTGATACACTAGGGAGGCAAATAAGCTGATCCTTGGACCCACCATTACACTTCAGTCATCAACACCAGGGAGAAAGATGTCTACATCATCATATGGAAGGAAACGCAAATGGATGGAGACACAGATGGATCACATTAGTTTACTGTAAACATCTTAGTTGGTGCTTATCTTGGCGAGAGCTGAGTTCAAATCAGCATGAAGTTTTAACATCTACTCTCATGGAAATCAAATCATAGCAGTAATTGCTGTAAAAGGTGCTTCTACAAGTACTGACTTAAGGGGCTGAATACTTATGCAACCAGTAAATTTCATTTTGTACATTTTCTTTGCAAGTTTTGCCGACATTTATCCTCCTCCTCATATAACAGCATTCAGTTAAACCACTACAGCTTTGAATAAAAAAAGTTTGTTTGAAAATCTGTGCATACATTATTTGTAATTCAACAAAAAGTGAATATATATATATATATATATATATATATATATATATATATATATATATATATATATATATATATATATATATATATATATATATATATATGCATACATACATACAGTGCCTTGCATAAGTATTCACCCCCACTTGTACTTTTCCACATTTTGTAGTGTTACAACCTGGAATTAAAATTGATTCAATTGGGATTTTTACATTTGATTTAAACAACAAACTTAACACTTTGAAGGTGCAAAATATTTCAGAGTTACCATTGGCCTCTTGGTTGCTTCTCTGACTAATGCCCTCCTTACCTGGTCACTGAGTTTTGGTGGACGGCCTTCTCTAGGCAGAGGCGCGGTTGTGCCATATTCTTTCCATTTTTTAATAATGGATTTAACGGTGCTCCGGGGGATGTTCAAAGTTTGGGATATTTTTTTTTATAACCCAACCCTTGAACTTGTTTTGATAGCTCCTTGGTCTTCATGATGCTGTTTGTTTAGATATGCTCTCTAACAAACTCTGGGGCCTTCCAGAAACAGGTGTATTTAATCTGAGATCATGTGACACTTTAATTGCACACAGGTGGACTCCATTCAACTAATTATGTGACTTCTGAAGGCAATTGGTTGCACCAGAGCTTATTTAGGAGTGTCAGCAAAGGGGGTGAATACTTATGAAATCAAGACTTTTTAATTTTTTATTTGTAAATAATTTTGAAAAATATGCAGATTTTTTTCCCCACTTCGACTTTATGGACTATTTTGTGTAGATCAGTGACAAAAAATCCTAATAAAATCCATTTTAATTCCAGGTTGTAACACTACAAAATGTGGAAGAGTCCAAGGGGAGAGAATACTTATGCAAGGCACTGTGTGTGTGTATATATATATATATATATATAGTAAAGGAACCGCTGCCACTCTGGTTCATTGCCCCAAGACCCAACACACAGGAATGGATTTTTTTATGCGCAATATTTTTAATAAACAACAAAATAAAACAAAAACAAAATAAACACCTTGCTCTTTCGGAGCACTAACTCAACTTTCGGGAACACCCTGACTACAAGTGGGACGACTAAGCCATTTACCCACCAAACCAAACACAACAAACAAACAAAAGCACACAGGTTTACAATTCAGAGAAAGGACGAGTTGGAGCCTCTACACAGTTATCCCCAACAGTGATGGTTTACAAGCACTAAAATACTTTCTTGATAAACAGACAGTAAAAGAAACTGCAACCGATATTCTTTTGCAACTAGCCCAACTCATCCTTTCTTTGAATTGTTTCTCCTTTAATGGAGACTTTTATAAACAAGTTAGAGGTGTCAGTATGGGAACAAAAATGGGGCCTTATTATGCCTGTCTTTTTATGGGATGGATCGAAAATAAAGTTTTTCAACAGTAGAAGGGACATACACCAATGTTATATCTTAGATAGATTGACAACATATTTGGCATCTCAGATAACACTAATGAAGATTTAATGGATTTCATACATTTTATTGACCAGCTCATCCAGCTCTAAAGTATACATGGAACATTTCTAAAGAAATTTCTTTCTTAGACATTGCCATCACGGTTTCTAATTGTACCATCAATACTATAATCTTCTACAAAGAAACAGACTCTCATTCATATGTAAGATATGACTCCTCACATCCCAAAGCTTGTCGCAACTCCATTCCATACTCCCAATTACTAAGACTGAGACGCATTTGCAGTGATGATAGCGATTTTTTGAATAAAACAAATGACATGTGTACATTTTTCAGAAACTGTGGTTTTCCAGACACTATACTTAGAGAAGCTCAGTTAAGAGTATCGACAATAAACAGAAAGGATGCCTTGTACAAAACCAAAACACAGAATACCAACAATCGTATTCCCCTTGTTCTTACATATCATCCTATGACCAAAAAAGTACAACACATCATACAAAGAAATTTTAGCATTCATCAAGATGATCCTTCCACAGCTCCTATTTTCAATAACCCTCCTCTAATGTCATACAGAAGAGACAAAAATCTAAGAGAGCATCTGGTCCACAGTGACATTCAACCCAATCTGGACAGTCTTAAGGGTATGTTTCCATGCAATAGGTCACGCTGTGCAACTTGTAAATACATTCACATCAACACACTAGTTAAGGGAGCAAAATCCTCATTTGCTATCCATGATACTTTTACTTGCATTAGTAAAGGAATAGTATATTGCATTGGCTGCATCAAATGTAACAAGTTATATATTGGTGAAACAAAACAACGCTTGGCTGATCGCTTCGTGGAACATCTGAGAAGTATACGAATTAACACGGCTACCTTTCCCGTCGCCAGACATTTGAACAGAAATGACCACACTATAGAAGACATCACAATTTGTGGAATGGTTCAATGCTATGGAACTAATGCTGTCAGGAAACAAAAGGAATGTGAACTTATTTTCAAACTAGGCACTTTGGAGCCATTTGGAATGAACAATTTTTTCTGAGGTCATCATCATCATCATCATCATCATCATCATCATCAACATTCTGGAATTTTGTTTAAAAGACTACTTGATTGTTTGTTTTATCAACTTCTTAAAGCACTGTTTTTTTTGTATTCAGCCGATGAAGGACTTGTAGTACGAAACGTCCTGATAATTGATTTGTAATCAATTATTCAACCTTTTTAAGTTCCTGAAATATCCTTTTCTGGTAGCTACTGAGTCAACATTTACATTGTAACGTTTAAAACAATCTTTTAAAATGTAACAAACAAGGGTCATTTAAATGTGTTGGCTCAAAAAAGTAACAAGCAGACAAAACTGATTAAAACTAAACAAGTTTGAATGACAAATACGACAACATTGTCGAGTTTTGTAAACATTTAAAACTTGTATGCTATGTTCATACAGTAATTAAACGGACTGTGTTGTATAGCGGTATGCTGACTTTGAAAAACAAAATGTTAAAAACAGGGTTTAGTGCAAGTGACAAAACCGTACACACACTAAATTATAAATGACGCGCACGCAAGCATGCTCTCTCTCTCTCACACACACACACACACACACACGCACACTCGCACACTCACACACACGCACAAACTCACACACTCACACGCGCAGACGCACACATGCACACACACACACTCACACGTGCACACACGCACACACACTCACAAACACGCACACACACGCACACACACACTCACACACACAGACAGACACACACATGCACACACTGACACACTGACACACGCACACGTGCACACACGCACACACGACACACACACACACACACACACACACACACACACACACAGATTATCTGGCCCGTGAGCAGAAAATTAGTTATTTGTTGAAGGCCAGCATGGGCAGCAGTGTGGAGTAGTGGTTAGGGCTCTGGACTCTTAACCGGAGGGTCGTGGGTTCAATCCCAGGTGGAGGACACTGCTGCTGTACTAAAATAAATAATAATAATTGTGCATCTTGTTGCAGTTTCAACACTCGTGTTTTGTCTTTGTTGTGTAAAAACCTGTCCATATGCAGAAACTGCGCGTGCTGCATCCACAGAGTTTGATGGAATTGACAAAAAACAGTGCGCAATTTTTGCCATGTTTCGTAATCTGATTTCATACCTCAGCCAGAAATCAGCAATATTTACATTTTTTAGGCAGTCAAATACGTGAAATCGTGAATTTTCCGTGGCCTTACACAACGAGACACTCGTGATCAGTCGCTTGCAGCATCTGTGGAGTAGCGATTAGAGCACTTTGTTCTTGACTGGCTTCAATCACGTGGGGGACACATTGCTGCTTTATCTAGATTGGTCCAGTAAAAAACCCGACTGTATAAATGGGTAATTGTATGTCACAATTGTAAGTTGGCCTGGATAAGTGTGTCTGCTATAATTATAATAATAATAATAATATGCGTGTTTGGTTGGTACTTGGATGGGAGACTGCCTGGCAATACCAGATACTTCAAACTTTTCTTTGAAGTTTTACTTGTAATATTAACAAATATTAGATTAAACAGCAAAAATGAGCTGATTTACTTTTAATTTATTGAAATGGCCGCAAAGGGCATTAATTACTATTGAAATAATTGCATAAGAGAAGTTATAAATATATTTATTTCTCTCCTCCACCCGCTGTTTTAATTGCATTTGGATCATTCCAGACACCACCTGATACATGAGCGCAACAAACTCAGCAATGCAACAAACTCAGCAATGCAACAAACTCAGCAATGCATCAAACTCAGCAATGCATTGAACATTAATACATTTTAAAAACAAAACATCAGTCACAGCATGCATTATATTCAAACTCAGCAATGCATTGATCATTAATACATTTTAAAAACAAAACATCAAAGTCACAGCATGCATTATATTCAAACTCAGCAATGCATTGAACATGAATACATTATAAACACAAAACATCAAACTCAGCAATGCATCGATCATTAATACATTTTAAAAACAAAACATCAAAGTCACAGCATGCATTATATTCGGAACTAGTCATTTCAATTTGATGAGAGTAAGCAGAGTGTGACATTAACAGAAGTGATATTAAATTTGACTGTATTATGGCTACGTCTGTCTTCTTTTCATACATTTACACTGTAAAACATGAGACTGAAGTTGGCTTATTCGCCAGCTTCTAATTCGCAAGCTTTTAAGTGCATAAAAGTATTTGTCTAAGTTGAAGAAGTAACCTTGCATTTAAAGGGTTAAATCACTTTGGGCCAAAGATTTCTCTGCCGGTACCTGACAAGGGGCAACCCCTCTGCAAGCCCCACTTGTATTTAGCCCGGCCCAACATGGTTTACTGGGGAAGAACAGCGGGTAAATATGCCACATATGCCAATTGCTCAGCTTCTTATTTGCTCTTTATGTACCTACGTTGAAAAAGTAACTTTGCATTTAATGGGTTAAATCACGTTGGATCGCTGATTTCTCTGCAGGTACCCAGCGATGGGCACCCCCTCTGCAAGCTACACCTGTATTTAGCCATGTCCAACATGGTTTACTGGGGCAGAACAGCGGGTACACTTGCTACATATGCCATTCGCTCAGCTTCTTCACTGGAAAAAGCATCACTTTGGGCTGCAGATTTCTCTGCCGGGACCTGACAAGGGGCAATCCCTCTGCAAGCTACACCTGTATTTAGCCCGGCCCAACGTGGTTTACTGGGGGAGAACAGCGGGTACACTTACTACATATGCCAATCGCTCAGCTTCTTATTCGCTTTATGTATCTATGTTGAATAGGTAGCCTTGCATTTAACGGGTTAAATCACATTGGGCCGCTGATTTCTCTGCAGGTACCTGGCGAGGGGCAACCCTCCTAAAAGTCCCACTTGTATGTAGCCCGGCCCAACGTGGTGTACTGGGGAAGAACAGCAGGTAAATATGCCACATATGCCAATTGCTCAGCTTCTTATTCGCTCTTTATGTATCTAAGTTGAATAAGTAGCCTTGCAATTAACGGGTTAAATCACGTTGGGCCGCTGATTTCTCTGCGGGTACCCAGCGAGGGGCACCCCCTCTGCAAGCTACACCTGTATTTAGCCCGGCCCAATGTGGTTTACTGGGGAACTGGTTTACGGTTGTCATGCTGATGCGCTGGGGAGACCGCACTGTGGTTGATCCCCGGAGCCAGCATCGCAGCCGTTGTGTGTGCTGATGCGCTAGGGAGGCAAAATAAGCTGATCCCTGGAGCCAGCATTACACTTCAGCCATCAACACCTGACAGAAGGATATCTACATCATCATATGGAAGGAAGACACCTATGGATCACATTAATTTACTGTAAAGCTACGTCTTAGTTGGTGCTTATCTTGGGAAGAGCCAAGTTCAAATCAGCATGAAGTTTTAACATCTACTCTCGTGTAATAGAAATCATGCAACTATAAGAATATAATGTTTACACTTTTAATACTGTCCAAAAGTCCCTTCTACCATTATTTTACTTTCAAATCTTTTCTCATTTCTCTTATATTACTCTACTTATTATTCTCTTGTATTATTCTCGAATATCTTTCCCTCGATTTATTCATATTTGATGAAATAAAAAAAGAAGTGATATCTATAACAAAAACATTGTCAATGTAAAAAAAAAAGAAGTTAGAAAAACGCAACAGCCATTTAAAGGGGTGATATCAAACACAAAAGCCCAAGTTAGGAGAAGCAATTAGGTCAATCTTGTCAAGCATCAAGCAAATAGGCACAATTGGAAAGGTGCTGCTAAACTCACCTTTACTTTTTACTTATTAATGACATTTCCCTCATGGTGGCCTGAACACTACCATAACTACCTGGTTGGGGCGGAGCGGAGGGGGCAGAGTGACGCAACAGGGAGAAGGTGGAGCATGTATCAAGTTAAAAAAAATGGTAATAATCATGTATCATGCATACTATAACATTGACATCTGTATTATTGGATTATGTCGATTTAGAAATGCAAGGAAGTACAAATAAAAAGTGCACTGGGTGCCCACAACCCATCAACAACGCCTGCAAGACATGCCAACAACCCATCAACAACGCCTGCAAGACATGCCAACAACCCATCAACAATGCCTGCAAGACATGCCAACAACCCATCAACAACGCCTGCAAGACATGCCAACAACCCATCAACAATGCCTGCAAGACATGCCCACAACCCATCAACAACGCCTGCAAGACATGCCAACAACCCATCAACAACGCCTGCAAGACATGCCAACAACCCATCAACAACGCCTGCAAGACATGCCAACAACCCATCAACAACACCTGCAAGACATGCCAACAACCCATCAACAACGCCTGCAAGACATGCCAACAACCCATCAACAACGCCTGCAAGACATGCCAACAACCCATCAACAACGCCTGCAAGACATGCCCACAACCCATCAACAACGCCTGCAAGACATGCCCACAACCCATCAACAACACCTGCAAGACATGCCAACAACCCATCAACAGCGTCTGCAAGACATGCCAACAACCCATCAATGCCTGCAAGACATGCCCACAACCCATCAACAACGACTGCAATGTGTAGTAATATCAAAATGTGTAGTAATATCAATTACCTCAGATTGCTCATTTTTGTTAACTCACCTGCCACAAAGTGGAGGAGAACTAATGCAATACCCTCGACGTGAGCGTCGTGTACAAATTACAAAGTTTATGTTAAGATTTTTATATGAATTGCTACGTTTGTTTGTTTTACATGTGATGTGTTTGAGGGTCATTTCATAGCATTGATACCCATAATCTCATACCCTCAAGCCCTTAGATTCCTGGGTTATGCCCCTGGGTGGGTGTTATAGCAAATGATAAGGTCCATGTTAAGATTTTTGTGAGGACTAATTAGCTCACCTGCCATGAAGTGGAGATGAGCTAGTGCAATACCCCTGGTGTGATTGTGAGTGTCGTCTACAAATGATAAAGTGTAGCCGATGTTAAGATTTCTTACAGAGCAGGCGAGCTGTTAGGTGGCTTTGACATCTATTTCTGGTTGTGACTTAAATGCAATATGATGCATACTCTTCACATTTCTGAAAAAAAGCATGATAGAAACCACAACCAAATTGCATTACTCATGTTGCCATAGTGAATATATTTTAAGTCTTCTTTTTGTAGCTTTTATTTTTGATGTATTAGATCTGCTCCGAATGCATTGTAGCAGAGACTGTGTTGTTCATTTGAATTTGCCCCTAGACTCTCTGTTGCTGCAGCACTCAGTCATTTCTAAGGGATGAAGCAGTTCAGTGTACAATGAGATGCATGATGTTGACTGGGCAGTCTAAAGAGAGAGCCTGTGGTTGAGTTGTTACAGTGTTGCACAGTTGCCTGTATTAAAGGAAATCTTGCATTGTCCTGCCTCAGAAAACAATCCTTGTTACAGTATGTACTCTATGTCTTTTAAGATGTATTTGCATAATTTGACCAGTCATAACTCAATTGTATACTCAGTGCTGTGACTGTAAGCATTTATATATTTCAGCTGGATAAACTTCAGGCTCTGGAAATTTCCCTTTGCTGCTTTTGGGTAAAAAGGTTACCGGGAAGAACGAGTTCACGGCAGAGGTTTTGGTGGTGCCTCCCTTGTCAGAAACCCCACAAGAACTTGAAATGGTCGCACTAAGAAGTCACTTTACGAAAGGCTTCTTAAAAGTAAAACTATTTCTGTGTTTTACTGTAAAAATGGAATTTAAACAAAAATTAATGTGTCAAATGTCTCAAGAGATTTTGTTCCTAGCAGCCATAACCCTGCAATAGTTTCACCACCTATACATGTGTAGCATTACACCGAATCATACACCAAGTTAATGTAATACTACGCTAAATAGCATTTGATTTTTATGCAAAATATATCAACTTATCATACCTGGTTTGCATATTATAGCCAATCTTTATTCTAACAGTAGTTTTCCACTGTTTGTATGCTATATGATATGATTATAAAGACAAAGATTATGAATGTCTTTGATAATGTAGGATAAAGGGAGATTAAAGGGTACTTTTGGCTTTTTCCAAAAACAATCAATACTTTATTTTCCCATCAGGCAACGATGTTTAGAATGTCATCATACAAACATTACAATCCGACGAATCTGACAGTAATCTTGTGTCTTGTTTTGGTCATGTTATAGTTGTGAATGAGAATTTTTTAGATGTCAGTTTCTAATGTCGTAGCGTCTAAAAATGTTCATTACAGCCATGACATGACTGAAACCCGACCATGGGATTACCGTCAGATTTTGATGTCTATGTGACAACATTCCAACAAAAATGCCTGCTGGGGTACCATTTATTTTTTAACATAGAAGCTTGAAATTATTTTCAAATTTCATATACTCATTAACTTCTCCCAAATGACTTAAAAATACAATTCAATCACCTCTTATATATACTGTATGTGTTTAAATATCAAGGTATGGTTATGTTTACATATTTTCAGGAACAAGCCAAGCTATGCTGTAAGATGTGCATTGTTAAGTTGGAGCTACAAAAGAATGATGTGCTTATTTCTAATACATTGTTTGTCGCTCAGTTTCATTTTTAAAGGCACGAGAGACTGCAGAAGAGAACACAGATACACCAGATCCCATGCACGGACCTGACAACACCCACACACCAGATCCCATGCACACACCTGACGACACCCACACACCTGACAACACCCACACACCAGATCCCATGCACCCACCTGACAACACCCACACACCTGACAAGACCCACACACCAGATCCCATGCACCCACCTGACAACACCCACACACCTGACAACACCCACACACCAGATCCCATGCACCCACCTGACAACACCCACACACCAGATCCCATGCACCCACCTGACAATACCCACACACCAGATCCCATGCACCCACCTGACAATACCCACACACCAGATCCCATGCACCCACCTGACAACACCCACACACCAGATCCCATGCATGGACTTGACAACACCCACACACCAGATCCCATGCACACACCTGACGACACCCAAACACCTGATCCCATGCACCCACCTGACGACACCCACACACCAGATCCCATGCACCCACCTGACAACACCCACACACCTGATCCCATGCATGGACTTGACAACACCAACACACCAGATCCCATGCATGGACTTGACAACACCCACACACCAGATCCCATGCACACACCTGACGACACCCACACACCAGATCCCATGCACACACCTGACGACACCCAAACACCTGATCCCATGCACACACCTGACGACACCCACACACCAGATCCCATGCACACACCAGATCCCATGCACCCACCTGACAACACCCACACACCTGATCCCATGCACACACCTGACAACACCCACACACCAGATCCCATGCACACACCTGACGACACCCACACACCAGATCCCATGCACCCACCTGACAACACCCACACACCAGATCCCATGCACCCACCTGACAACACCCACACACCAGATCCCATGCACCGACCTGACAACACCAACACACCTGACAACACCCACACACCAGATCCCATGCACCCACCTGACAACACCCTGTGGCAAAGTGCCCCCCCGTGTGTATTTTGTGTTACGTGTTGTGGGTAAATGTTGGTGTATAGGCATTGGTACACGGGATATAAGCGGGTCTGTGTTTCACATGTGTTTAAATTGTAGATTTGTATTTAGACACGAGGAGGGCACAAATCACATCACGTGCAAGTAAAAAGTAATATTTGAGCACGGGGAATTGCACTTTAATTAATTCACGTGCAGTTGTACCGAGATTCCAATTGAATGATTGACTAGCAATCGAGTCTCGGTACAACTGCATAAAAGCTGTATGTTTTCACTCACTCGGGTTGTGTGTTCGTTGAGTGGAGAACGGAGAGAGAGAGAGAGAGAAGGAGAGTATTTAAAACAATTGCTATCGCGTGCTGGAGGACCAGCACGATACTTGTTTAGTTATTTACTCACCGTGTTTGTGTGTCTGTCCGTCCACCGCTTGTTTAATTGATAGTCCGCTTTTGTTCGTCTATTTATTTTGGCGCAAGTGCCGTGTCCTGTTTCGTGTTCTGTTTTGTTAAACCTTTTTATTTATTTGTTATTAAACGCTGAGTGCAACCATCGCACTCAGTTTCATCATCACCGCCTGTCTGTGTGTTTCTCTTCTGGTCTGAGTTCCTCCCTGCAGCCAGCCTGTCACACGTGGTGTCAGAACCGGGAAAACAGCGCCTCCAGGACTCAGGCCAGAGCGGGAACCGCAGTTTTTTGTTTGTTTGTTTTGTTTTTTTGGAAAAAGGGGAAAAATGGAAGGCTGGAACTGGAGAGATGGCTGCCAGGATCTGGAGGTCCTCCTCGGTGGTCTAGAGGACCAAGGCTGGTGCCTTGCCTGTGGGGAGTTCGGGCACCCAGTGGTGCACTGCCCCTACCAAGAGGGAGAGGAGGAACTGGCCCAGGAGAGGAAGGTGAGGAGGAGGCAGAGAAGGGGAAAGGGGAAGAGGAAGGCGGAGTGTCCACCGCCCAAGTCTCCACCAGCAGAGGAAGAATGCCTGCTGGTTTTGCCTCCACAGCCTGAGTGGGAGGAGCTCGAACGTCCTACGCCTGAGTGGGAGGAGCCCGAACGTCCTACGCCTGAGTGGGAGGAGCCCGAACGTCCCACGCCTGAGTGGGAGGAGCCCGAACGTCCCACGCCTGAGTGGGAGGAGCCCGAACGTCCCACGCCTGAGTGGGAGGAGCCCGAACGCCCCACGCCTGAATGGGAGGAGTCGGTGCGCCCACAGCCCAAGAGGGAGGAGTCGGTGCGCCCACAGCCCAAGAGGGAGGAGTCGGTGCGCCCACAGCCCAAGAGGGAGGAGTCGGTGCGCCCACGGCCCAAAAGGGGAAGGTAGAGCGCCCACCGCCCCAGTCTCCACTAGCAGAGGGTGAATTCCTGCTGGTTCCACCTCCATTGCCATGGGAGGACTGCTTGCAGCTCCCACCTCCACCAGCAGAGGGTGAATTCCTGCTGGTCCCGCCTCCGCCACTTCCACCGCCAGGAGCAGAGCAGCAGGAGCTGCCTCTGCCTCCTCCACCAGCAGAGGGTGAATGCCTGCTGGGTCCCTGTCCCCAGCAGAGGGTGAATGCCTGCTGGGTCCCTGTCCACCAGCAGAGGGTGAATGCCTGCTGGGTCCCTGTCCACCAGCAGAGGGTGAATGCCTGCTGGGTCCCTGTCCACCAGCAGAGGGTGAATGCCTGCTGGGTCCCTGTCCACCAGCAGAGGGTGAATGCCTGCTGGGTCCCTGTCCACCAGCAGAGGGTGAATGCCTGCTGGTCTCCCCTTCCGAGGCGGAGCCGCACCAGTCCCCTGCAAGAGGGGAGGGCCGCACCAGTCCCCTGAAACAAGGGTAGACTACACGCTGCTCCCACCTCCGCCGCCAGGAGACTACACGCCTCCCACCTCCACTGGCAGGAGCAGAGCAGCAGGAGCTGCCTCTGCCTCCGCCACCTTCACTGGCAGGAGCAGAGCAGCAGGAGCTGCCTCTGCCTCCGCCACCTTCACTGGCAGGAGCAGAGCAGCAGGAGCTGCCTCTGCCTCCGCCACCTCCATCGGCAGGAGCAGAGCAGCAGGAGCTGCCTCTGCCTCCGCCAACCCCACCAGCAGAGGAGGAATGTCTGCTGGTATCACTTCCCCACCAGCAGAGGATGAATGCCTGCTGGTATCACTTCCCCACCAGCAGAGGATGAATGCCTGCTGGTATCACTTCCCCACCAGCAGAGGATGAATGCCTGCTGGTATCACTTCCCCACCGCCACGAGGAGAGGAGCAGGAGCTGCCTCTCCTGTCACCAGAAGGACCAGGACTAGATGCTGGCGGTCCTCAGCAGCCCTTGCATAGGCTGCTGAGGAAAGCATGGGAAGAACCGCCCGCCGCAGTGGCCGAGAAGAGGGCCAAAACCCGCACCCCAGCTTGTCCTGACTGCCTGCCTCGCTGCCCAAGGATGCCTGCCTCGCCGCCCAAGGATGCCTGCCTCGCCGCCCAAGGATGCCTGCCTCGCCGCCCAAGGATGCCTGCCTCGCCGCCCAAGGATGCCTGCCTCGCCGCCCAAGGATGCCTGCCTCGCCGCCCAAGGATGCCTGCCTCGCCGCCCAAGGATGCCTGCCTCGCCGCCCAAGGATGCTTGCCTCGCCGCCCAAGGATGCTTGCCTCGCCGCCAAGGATGCTTGCCTCGCATCGCCTGGGGTTGCCAGCCGCCCGCATCGCCTGGGGCTGCCAGCCGCCCGCACGCCTGGGGCTGCCTGTCGCCCGCGACGCCTGGGGCTGCCTGTCGCCCGCGACGCCTGGGCTGCCTGTCGCCCGCGACGCCTGGGGCTGCCTGTCGCCCGCGACGCCTGGGGCTGCCTGTCGCTCCACACAGGGTGCAGAGTGCGAGGGAGAAGTGGAGCTCCCGCTGCCGCCTCTATGGCCAGGGCTGCCTGTCGCCCGCGACGCCTGGGGCTGCCTGTCGCCTCCCGAGGGTCGCTGCTGCTGCCGCCGCCTCCCGAGGGTCCGCTGCTGCTGCCGCCGCCTCCCGAGGGTCCGCTGCTGCTGCCGCCGCCTCCCGAGGGTCCGCTGCTGCTGCCGCCGCCTCCCGAGGGTCCGCTGCTGCTGCCGCCGCCTCCCGAGGGTCCGCTGCTGCTGCCGCCGCCTCCCGAGGGTCCGCTGCTGCTGCCGCCGCCTCCCGAGGGTCCGCTGCTGCTGCCGCCGCCTCCCGAGGGTCCGCTGCTGCTGCCGCCACCTGGGGTCGCCAGGGATCCTGCTTCGCCTGGGTCGCCGGGCCTCTGCTTTGCCTCGGTCGCTACACTGTGGCCGGAGCTCCATGAAGGGGAGCTGCCGGCCATGAAGAAAGGGGGAGGTCAGGAGACCAGCTCCCCGCAGCAGTTTCGCTGCCGGAATTGGGTGGCCGGAGCCCCACGGAGGGGAACTGCCGGCCATGAAGAAGGGGGAGGTCAGGAGACCAGCTTCCCCGCAGCAGTTTCGCTGCCGGAGATTGTGTGGTCGGAGCCCCACGGAGGGGAACTGCCGGCCATGAAGAAGGGGGAGGTCAGGAGACCAGCTCCCCAGCTGCACTTTCGCGGCAGGAGATAGTGTGGCTGAAGCCCCGAAGAGGGAGCTGCCAGCCACGAAGAATTGGGGGTGCCGGACATTCCACCATGGCCACCCCCAGAAACAATTTGCTTCCCCTCTTCCGGGACTTTGGGACTGAGGGGGAGGTGGCCATTGAGGCCATGTGTGCTTTGCACAAGGGGGTATATGTGGCAAAGTGCCCCCGTGTGTATTTTGTGTTACGTGTTGTGTGTAAATGTTGGTGTATAGGCATTGGTACACGGGATATAAGCGGGTCTGTGTTTCACATGTGTTTAAATTGTAGATTTGTATTTAGGCACGAGGAGGGCACAAATCACATCACGTGCAAGTAAAAAGTAATATGTGAGCACGGGAATTGCACTTTAATTAATTCACGTGCAGTTGTACCGAGATTCCAATTGAATGATTGACTAGCAATCGAAGTCTCGGTACAACTGCATAAAAGCTGTATGTTTTCACTCACTCGGGTTGTGTGTTCGTTGAGTGGAGAACGGAGAGAGAGAGAGAGAAGGAGAGTATTTAAAACAATTGCTATCGCGTGCTGGAGGACCAGCACGATACTTGTTTAGTTATTTACTCACCGTGTTTGTGTGTCTGTCCGTCCACCGTTTGTTTAATTGATAGTCCGTTTTTGTTCGTCTATTTATTTTGGCGCAAGTGCCGTGTCCTGTTTCGTGTTCTGTTTTGTTAAACCTTTTTATTTATTTGTTATTAAACGCTGAGTGCAACCATCGCACTCAGTTTCATCATCACCGTCTGTCTGTGTGTTTCTCTTTCTGGTCTGAGTTCCTCCCTGCAGCCAGCCTGTCACACACCCACACACCAGATCCCATGCACCGACCTGACAACACCCACACACCTGACAACACCCACACACCAGATCCCATGCACCGACCTGACAACACCCACACACCTGACAACACCCACACACCAGATCCCATGCACGCACTCAACAAAACCCAAAAAACTCGCAGACCCACACATGCAGCCGACAAAACTCACACACCACACCGCATGCATGCAGCAAACAACACCCAACAAACACACCGACGCAGATCGACACAAGCAGCCAAAAACATCCACACACAAGAACCCATGTACACACCTGACATCATCCATAACCCCCCTGATACTGACACACATCCAATCAAAACAAGAATCACAAGGAAGAGGAGAATTAAGACAGGTAATAAGTTGGAAAACGTGTCTAGTCTAAACAATGTGCTGTTTTGAAGGGTTGTATTCTTTCTTATTCAAAATCTAAAAGCAAGAATGGTTTATATAACCAAATATTTACATTTTCATCACTTTAGAGCTAAATGCAGTGATTTACTACGGCAATAAGGTAATGTGTATTGCAGCAAGGTGTAAGAAATAATAGATAGCATGTTGCCTGTTTATAAGTTATTATTGAGTTCTGTTTCAATCTTCCAGAGGAGTGATCTTCCCATACAGGGGCTGAGTTCTTCCCCAATGACAACATATTGAAGGAAAGAGTGAGGAAGGTTAGTCAGTCAAAGAAAAGGAAAGTACATGTTTTGTTTGTGTCATGTTTGAATGTTTAATATATATCTTAAAAGTATTTAGCAAATCAAGGTTTTAAAACTGTGATGTCAATTATACAGTGTACTGTTGTAATTGCAATGACTAATTATGTCTTGCTTGACCTGCCTATGCCAGTCGCTGTCTTTCTTATTATGTGGACGCGTATTTAGTTTTTTAATTTACTAGGGGATTACACATTACCTGCTGTAGATGTAATTATATTCAGATTCTTCTCAGCTTTAGCTTTCCTTGTTAATTAATTTAAAAATAAGTTAAAAGTGATTGCCACGTGTATGTGCACAATTTGTTCTGTAGTTAATGTGCTTTTTCTTTTTAATAAGGGAAAGAAGGAGGTCCTAGTAAGATGGATGCCTTGCTCTTCAGGGTATGTATTCTTTATTACAGTGGTTCCTGCTTTTTCCCTTTTGTTTTCCCTTACTTAATGCATTTGTACCCATTTTTCCTCAGACACATAGCTATAGAAATGATATCCCAATTTCTCAAAGATTCAACTAATCTAAATCAGATTAAGATACTTGGAGAATTTTTGAAAATGTTGTTGTATATCGCACAATTGTGACAATTGTGTATGTATGTGTGTGTATATGTATGTAGTATGTATCTATCACAAATGTTTATTGCTCATATATTGTTGGTTTGTTTGTTTCAGTGGGAAGATGTGGAGAGACAGCTGGGAACCCCAGGAATTCCTACACCTAAAATAAGTAAAATTATAAATTCACCTGCCCATACTTTCTTGTTTATGGTTGTTTTACTGTGGTTATACAAAATTAAATTTACAAAAAAAAAACTCTGCAGCACTCAGTAGGTCATTTAAAAACCAGAACAGCTTTATTGAATATACCGACACATTTCAGGAGCCATCGAGAGACCTAAACATGGAGTCAAAGACATTGCAATCAAAAAGCATTTCATTGAGTGAAAGCACGGAACAATATCCACCTGGTGTTCTCTACACCGATGAGTAGAATCTGTTTTGCACAACTTGAAATTTATCTTTGGAACACACTTGAAAGTCAACAATAGACTGACATTTATCATCAGAAAAACAGAGAAAACAAAAGGTCAGGTCCTACAGCAGGTCAACTGAGAAGGGAATATCTACCCTAAATTGCTGAGTTGCACAAGATGGAAATTGTACAACTGGTACAGATGTCTGACAGTGCATCTGTAGTTACTGATGAGTCTACAAATGCAAAAGATCAGTATGTTTTGCACATTTTGTTTGTTCTCCAAGGACCATCAAATACCTTCGAACTGAAAGTAATATTAGCCGATAGGCCTACAGTTAATCTGCACTCTGTGAATTACTCATCGGTGGCACAGGGCGTGGTGAAATGTTTAAACACATTTGAAGTTAGTTTTAATAATGTGACTGGATTTGTCTCTGATAATGCTAATTACATGATCAAGACAAACAATGACGTTCTTCGAGGTTTACTGCCAAATTCAATACATCTGACTTGTAATGCCCACACATAGCCCTTGACAGCAATATCTGGGCAAATAATTTTCTGAAATCAGACAAGCTGGTTGCAACCGTTAAAAAATTGTTTAAACATTGCCCAAGCAAAAAAACTATGTTTTAAAGACCACCTGACAGAAGCAATCCAACAAGAAGGCTGTACTTTACCCATAAAGTTGCCACCTGAGCCATACATAACACGATGGGGCACTTGGTATTCTGCTACTGAATATCATTCCAAATTTTTACACAGGATTTGCAGAAAAGGAAATTCAATCCCTTTTGTGGTTTGAAAGCCGTGAAGTGAGAGTCCATCAAACAAAGTTGCAGAATTAATAAACACTTACCGAGCAATGGCACAAGAGGTACACAGCACAGACGCCACAATAAACAAACTATGTGTAAAAACCTTCCATGACGTTTCTGAAAAACAGACTAATTACTACAACCCGGATCAATGCAAAAAAAAAAACACATTTTTTTTCAACCATAATTTTCTGATGGCAGTAAGGATATTCGACCCACAACAATTGTGTAGTTTGGATCTGGAAGCCCTCCCATTATATTCTATTACAGGATTTGATGCTGACTGTAAATCAGAAAAGGACAAATACCTACCATATGCAAAAGAAAATGGCAGTAGAATGACTTTGAATGAATTTTGGATTAAAGCTGAAGAATTATTTCCCAATTTAACATGAAAGGCTCAAATATATTTGTCATTTGTTGTCAATTCTGTAGATGCTGAAAGAAGTGTTTCTTCTTATGGCCAAGTTTTCACAGAACAACGTCAATCTATGAGAGAAGGCAGGGTTAACCAACTGACGATGCTTAAGTTTAATAGCAACATTTAATGCATGGGACATTTTCTTTCATGAAACTGTAAGTGACACTTAATGTGCTGCTTGCAAACAACTGATCCAAATTTCAAGTATCTGGGAACCCCAAAATCTGAGAAATGCCCCCCCCCTTAAAAAAAACCTTGCTTGGGACAGCACGTTTTGAAATTGGGGAGTACTGTCATCTGACAATCATAAATAGCACATTTTGGCTTTGGAGGACTGTATTTTTTATTATTATTATTATTTATTTCTAGCAGACTCTTTATCCAGGGCGACTTATAATCGTAAGCAAATACATTTCAAGTGTTACAGTACAGGTAATAATACAATAAGAGCAAGATAAATACAATGACTAGTTCAAGCAAGTACAAGTGTGACAAAATACAAATCAATAATACAGCAGATAAAAGTGACAGTGATAGTTACATCAAGATATGATTAAATACCAAATACTACAGTTTAAACACCTGGCAGATTACAGTACTCTGAAGTACAGGATTAAATGCAGTAAAATAGGGGGCAGATAAGAGTAAGTAAAGCATATTTAAGGAAGGGTGAAAGTGTCCCAGGGGAGAAACAGAGGAGTTCTACAGGTGCTGTTTGAAGAGGTGAGTCTTAAGGAGGCCGAATGTGGTCAGGGACTGGGCGGTCATGACATCTGTAGGTAGGTCATTCCACCACTGCGGAGCGAGGGTGGAGAAGGAGCAGGCTCTGGAGGCAGGGGAGCGTAGAGGAGGTAGAGCCAGTCTTCTAGTGCAGGCGGAGCGGAGAGGTCGAGGGGGTGTAGGGAGAGATTAGGGTCTGGAGGTAGCTGGGTGCAGTCTGGTCAAGGCATCTGTAGGCTAGTACAAGAGTCTTGAACTGGATGCGAGCTGTGATCGGTAGCCAGTGGAGTGAGCGGAGTAGTGGAGTTGCGGGGAGAAGCGAGGCAGAGAGAACACCAGGCTGAGCAGCGGAGTTCTGGATGAGCTGGAGCAGACGGGTGGCGGACGAGGGAGGTCAGCCAGGAGGGAGTTGCAGTAGTCTAGGGCGGGAGAGTACCAAGGCCTGGACCAGGAGCTGGGTGGCATAGTTGGTGAGGAAGGGTCGGATTCTTCGGACGTTGCTTAGGAAGAATCGGCAAGTGCGTGCCAGAGTGGAGATGTGCTGGGAATAGAGAGGCAGGGGTCCAGGGTGACTCCGAGGTTCTTAGCGGAGGAAAAGGGAGAGAGTGTGGTAGATTCCAGAGGAACAGAGATAGAGAGATCAGAGGAGGGGGAGGAGGAGGGAAAGAAAAGGAAGTCAGATTTAGAGAGGTTGAGTTTGAGGTGATGCGAGTGCATCCAGGAGGAAATGGCAGACAGACAGGTAGAGATAGGGGAGGAGATGGTGGAGTCAGAGGTGGGGAAGGAGAGGAAAATCTGAGCATCATCAACATAGAAATGGTATGAGAAACCATAGGATGCGATGAGGGGGCCCAGGGAGCGGGTGTATAGAGAGAACAGGAGAAGACAGAAGACTGACCCTTGGGGGACTCCTGTTAAGAGAGGGTGAGGTGTGGAGGTTGCTCCACGCCAGGTTACCTGGTAAGTGCGGTTGGAGAGGTAGGAGGAGAACCAGGCCAGAGCAGTGCCAGAGATCCCCAGGTCAGCAAGAGAGGATAGTAGGATAGAGTGATCGACAGTGTCAAAGGCAGCAGAGAGGTCGAGGAGAATTAGGACAGAGGAGAGAGAGGCAGCTCGGGCAGACTTAAGTGAGTTGGTGACAGACAGGAGGGCAGTTTCAGTGGAGTGAGCAGAGCGGAAGCAAGATTGGAGAGGGTCGAGCAGAGAGTGGTTGGACAGGAAAGCAGAGAGCTGGCGGTGTACAGTCCGCTCGAGGGTTTTGGAGAGGAAGGGTAGGAGGGAGACAGGACGGTAGCTCTGGAGGGAGGTGGGGTGGAGGGTAGGTTTTTTGAGGATGGGAGTGATAGAGGCTTTTTTGAAGGCAGAGGGAAAGAGACCAGAAAGTAGAGAGGTGTTGAGAAGGGAGGAGATGAAGGGAAGTAGAGCAGGAGCAGCAGCTTGAAAGAGGTGAGTGGGGCGGGGGTCCAGGGCACACGTGGTGGGTTTGTTTATTTTTACTTAATTAAACCCTTAATTGAACTAACAATTCAATTGAGGGTTCAATTAGGTATTTAAGAGCTTAGTTGGAACAAAAACCAGCAGACAGAGGGAGGCCCCAGGACCAGGATGCAGAACCACTCTGTTATAAAACAGTTTGCATTAAGTTGTTCACAGTGCTGAAGACTTATAATTGTATTACATACACACACACATAAAGTGTATACATATATGTGTGTGTGTGTGTGTGTGTGTGTGTGTGGCAAAGTGGTGAATGGTTACAGATATGTGCAGTGCAGTACAGATACAAAATATACAGACAATGCTTAACAGGTGCAAGGGTGTTTATTGTTTTACAATGTCCAGAGCCTTAGGGCAAACACCTGTAAATAATAAATGTTGGAAGTGATACAGCGGCGTGTATCACTCAGTTTGTAATCCTCGGGTTTGACCCGAAACCAATAACAAAAAGTCCTGTTCTTTCCTCACCCACACGTAACACAGAACACAAAGACACAGTGTTATTTTAGTGCGTGAAACTAGTGCTTTGTTTGTGAAACAGAGAAGTGCCGGGGTCCGGGTTTGTTGCTGGACTGCGGCTGCAGATCCGGATAGTGTTAGTAGTCTTTATAAACAAAAACAAGCCGTTTTTACTAAGACAAAACAAACAAACACAACACTCATGTTTTACTTATTACAGCGGTCTCCTTCTAGGTTGTTCTAACCATTTACAAAGGAGCAGATCACTTACACTGTGTCTCCTATTTATATCCTCGCTCATGACCCCTAGGTTAATGAGCGCATCCGTTCCTCCAATCCTCAGATGCCACACCGTTTACGTCTGGGTCATTGAGTTTGGATACCGTAGCTCCGTCCCTTTCTTAAAATACAGACTTCCACCCAGCAACGGCGCCAGAGAATTGTGATTGGGGGAGCTACGGGGGGGGCTGGATTGTTTATAGCAGGTGCTCTAAAGAATTTTGACGCAACAAACAATAACAAATAATTCTACTACAGAAAAACGAGATTCAATGATCCCGGGCTAATAGGCTACATAATTGAAATGCACGTTACTAAATGTTTAGCGTTATACAACAACGCAAGCACAATTAATTATGTGAATTTAGAATGAACAAATCAAATGCAAACAAAAAGTTTACTTACAACAAGCACGAACAAACAATCACAATCCAAATCATATTTACCACAGAAAGTATCTGTGGATTTACTGGCCTATAAGTTTTCTTTCTGTACTCTTACAAAACATAATCCATCCCCCTCCTCCCAAAACACTGAACTCACACACACAGGTTAAATGCTGACGGTATGATCAACCTACGCAAACAAAGTCATTTAAACCAGCATATCAACAAAGACTGGTGTACTGTACTCACCATTCACAGGAGAACAATCCGCCTGTTGTTGTGATTTGCAGCAAAGCGGTCAATCACTGCATTAATGTCCAATTCTTTGGTCCTTCTGGAACTGATCACCAGCACACCCAGATTGCTGGTTCGAGCGTCTCCGCTTCTATTCCTCAGATAGGTCTTTAAACGGCGTAAGCAAGAAAAGCTCCTCTCACACGCAGCTGATGTGACGGGCAGTGTCATGGAGATGCACACAAGTTTATATAAATCAACAAACGCACCCTTGTATGGCCTTAATAGCACCAACACGTCATGGGTGTTGTTGACGATATCCCCATTTTGTTTTTTCCTTTCAATAAGTCGCTTTGCCTGGTGAAGTTCTGCAGAGAGGTTTTCCTCCATTACCCCATAGTGTTTAGCCATTGGCAAAAGGCAATCTTTGTCCATGAATGTTTTGTGCTTGGGGTTGAGGGTTGTTGCTCCTCTCAGAATGTGACAGCTTTCTGACGAAAAGTTCAATTCACTAACCAATCGGTCGATTACTGGGAAAAAACAGTGGTTACGATAGTCGTCTGAAGTTTCCAATCGCTCTCTTGACCCTGTTTGGCTGTTCACCACAAACTCCTGCAGGTGGCGAGGCTGTGCTTTTCTCCTCACTTGTGGTCTCTGCATTTCAATGCCCACCGAAGCACACTGGTCACTGGCACACTCCCAGATTGCATTCCACGTTTCAACGTTGCGTTTCTCGTTAAGGGTATCGACAACTGAACAGACCAGATCAGTGGCAGATGCCAGATCCAAATCTGTGGCCTGTAGATGATCGGATAGGGTTTTTGTGAGGCTGAATATGCTTTCCAGCATAGTGACGTGCAGAACAAACTGTCCATCAATCAATCCAATCAGTGATTTTGCTTCGGTCGCCCTATGAGCATTTGACTGGTCGCTCACATCTGCTAGAGTCGCTGAAATAGCAGGGAGAGCTCTTTTTATTGCCCACAGTGTAGAATATTGGCAGGCCCATCGCGTGTCTGATAATCTTTTCAGTTCCACTACCCGTTTGGTGGGCTCAAGTTCTTGCTGCTTCTCGACAAACAGTTTGTGAATAACAGACCCGGAAAAAAAAGTTGTAGAGCATGTGCACTACTGCAAAACATTCTGCGACTGGTTTCACATTATGCAGACAGTCAACTTGTAACGATCACTCTGCACAACTGAGAAGCAGTTGCACTGTCCTCCCTAAGGAGATACTACTGGCCCTATTCCTATAGTTAAATAAGTCAGCAAGAGTGACAGACAGCAAAAGCAGGGACGTCAGAGGTGTCAATTTCACGAACAACCGGTTTATTGTTGTAAACTATAATGTAACAAATGAAATATAAGGACAACAACTTATTGAAGAGAACATTTAGTGGAAGATACAGGGGAGTCAGAAAGTAAAAGAGAACTAAACAAACATCCAAACAAACTAATATGAAAGCGAAATGAATGCGATGTCCGGTGGGCCTCCAATAAACCCACACACACACAAACACCACACCAATACAAAACCAACACACTGACCGGCAAAAAAGACACAGGCGAATGAATAAGTATACAGGGAAAACAATTACAAAGACAGTCTTGATGGCAATGGATGGTAAATGGAATTTAGGCCTAACAAATCCAGTGAAGCAATGCACATGTAATCCAAAGTAACAAAAGAACAAAACCAAAATTACAGGAACCAAAGTATCAAAGTAAAGTAGAAAAAACCCAGCAAACAGAAAAGGAATAATCTCACCGAAAAATAATGAAGTCCCGAATAGAGTCCTGTACTGATGATGATGGATGAAGGTTGATGAAAAAAAAAATAGCGATCGTAGAAGATGGTGAGTCTGTCGAGTAGTACCGGGTTGAACTGGTGAACAGCTGTTTAGAAACTATCAGGAGAATCAGGAACAAAATGGAGGCTGAACACGCTAACAAAAAACAAACCCTAAACAGACCTTGTACAGCAACTAAACTTAAACAAGTAACAGTGTAAACAAAAAGAAAGGTTTAGACAAAGTACAGGATTAACAAATGAATAAATGGATGCACCTGTATTTATCTAAAATAAAGTTAAAGTTACACTGTAATTAAGTAATGGGCTGTTTGTAAAATGGATTCCTCAAGAGAAAAGGGAGAGAGTCTCCTGGCCTAGCCAGCCAGCTTTAAACAGGTATTGGCTTACAAGGAGCTCTGAGATTGGAGGAGAGGATATCTGAATGAGCCAATGGAGGAAGAGAATGAACAGAGGTTGATAGTAAGGAACTATGGGAAATTGAAGTTTTAACCTGGCCAGGCTACTGACCCTAATTAAAGGGACAGGTGGGTGAGACTTACACCCACATTATGTAGCATGGGAATTGCTACATATTCCCCCACACTGGAGGTGCAAGGGACGAACGCCATAGTAGCGTTTTAAATTAACAATATTGACGGTATCCTCTTTGAAATAATCTGGCTCCCCACTTGACTTTGTAGTTGTTGGGTCCAAGTCTCTTGGTGACAAGAGCTGGCCCAAACCATTTAGGGGCAAGTTTTGCGGAAAACTTTCCGGAGGCATCAGATAAGGGGTGAGATCTTATCCAGACTAACTCACCTTCTTCATACTGACAGTGTGCTCTCCGGCATTGTAATTCCGAGCTTGCCGTTTCTGAGCTTTGGCAACGTGATCCCTCACCTCTTCGGCAATCTGCTGCTGGCGATCTAGCAGTTGGTAGGGATCGGTGGATGGAGCAGGAGCAACAGCGATTAATCGGTCCAATGGGCCTCTGATGGTCCTTCCGGCGCTAGTACTGCAGGAGAGAAGCCAGTGGTTTCATGTTTGGCGGTGTTGAGGGCTTAAACGAAACTCAGGTAGCCACTGATCCCACAGCTGATGGTTTTTCCCGACGAAAGATGCAACCATGGTCTTTAAGGTGCGGTTCACGCGTTCTGTCAGGTTGGTCTGTGGGTGGTAGCTGGTGGTGAGTTTTTGTACGACTCCCCAGGTCTTGCACACCTCTGCGAGTAGCTGGCTCGTGAACTGAGGTCCACGGTCTGAAAGAATGTGTTGCGGTGTTCCCCATCGAGTGAATATTTCCTGCGTCAAAATGTTCACAATCTTGGTGGTCTTACTGTCCCGCAATGGAAACAGCTCAACCCACTTTGTGAAGTAATCAACAATGACCAGGATGTAAGTATTACCTTTTTACTTCTTGGGAAAGGTCCCATTAGGTCCAGACCCAGCATCTCTCCAGGCTCCTTCACAGTAGTGGACTGGAGTTGACCTGCAGGTTTGGTGTTGGACGGTTTGTACTTCTGGCAGGTTTGACACTCCTTTATGTGGCGCCATGTATCTTTACGGATGGAGGGCCACCATGCAACCTCCAACATGCGCAACAAGGTCTTCATCCTGCCCAGGTGACCTCCCAAAGGGTTGTCATGGTAGTGGTGGAGGAAGGAATCCGTCAGCTGTTCCGAATAACCAGCTGGTATCGGAATCCTTGTTTAGGAATGGGCACCCGGCGATACACAAGTCCCTGCTGTTGGATGAAGGAGATGCGGTTATCATTGGCAGTATTGGAAGCAATGTCATTGATGATATCAGCGATAGCTGGGTCTTTGGACTGAGCGGCCGCAATCTGGTCCATGGTGGTGGGAAGATCCATGCTACTCGCAGGGGCATTGCTAGCACACACTGATGCAGAAGGAGTTGAAGGTGGTACAAGTGGAGCTCTGGAGAGTGCATCAGGTACAAGATTCAGACTACCTTTCCTGTAAATAACGGTAAAAGTGAATTGTTGTAGGCGAAGAGTCCAGCGGGTCAGTCTGGAAGAGGTTTTGGGTTATTGAATGCCCAGGAGAGTGCAGCGTGGTCAGTGACAACCTCAAACTCCATCCCTCCAGATAATGCCGCCATTTTTCTACTGCCCACACGACAGCGAGACACTCCTTTTCAGATGTGGAGTAGTTTTTTCGGCAGAGTTCAGTAATTTGGAGGCGTAGGCTATTACTTTCTCATCCTCTCCTCCTAGCTGGGTCAGAACTGCTCCTAGTCCTACATCGCTGGCATCAGTGAAGACTCGGAACGCCTTGTTGATGTCTGGGTGAGCAAGGACTGGAGGACTGATCAAAGCTTCTTGGAGGAGTTTGAAACTCTTCTGGCACTCTCCTGTCCATTTCCAGGGGACATCTTTCTTTTTCAAGTTGTTAAGTGGGGCAGCAATATCCGCAAACCTGGGGATGTACTTGTGGTACCACCCTGCCAAACCTAGGAACCGTTGAACCTCCTTCAAGTTGGTAGGAATGGGATATTCCTGGATGGCTTGGAGCTTGTGGGGATCAGCAGCTACACCCTCACCTGAGACCACATGACCAAGGAAATGGAGAGTGTGTTTAAAGAAGTGGCATTTTTAAGATTGAGAGTAAGACGGGCCAGATGAAGTTTGTGGAAGACAGCTTCGAGGTCTTGAAGATGCTGCGCTGAGTTTGGTGAATAGACAATGATGTCATCTATGTAGACGAAACAGATCTTCCCTCGGAGGTCTCCTAACACTCTCTCCATCAGCCGTTGAAAAGTGGCTGCAGCATTTTTAACCCAAATGGCATTACTTTAAACTGATAGAAACCAAAGGGTGTGGAAAATGCAGTCTTCGCTCTACTTCCTGAGTCCATCGCCACTTGCCAGTAACCCGAGCGTAGATCAAGGGAACTGAATACCGTGGCACCACTCAGGGACTCCAGGATGTCATGAATGAGGGGCATGGGATATGCATCAAAGATGGTCTTGGCATTCAGCTTCCTGTAGTCCACACAGAACCTGTATCCTCCGTCTTTCTTCTCTGTGAGCACCACTGGAGAGGACCATGGGGAGGTAGATGGCTCGATAACTCCGTCCAGAAGCATGTCTTGGACGTGTTCCTTGATTAAAGCCTTTTTCAGTGGAGATGCTCTATACAGTCGACCCCGGACAGGAACTTCGTCCTCTGTGGAGATGGAGTGACGGGTGACTGTTGTCATTCCCAACTGATCAGTGCAGACCGATGACCACTTTTGCTGGAGGTTCTGGAGTTGTTGCTCAACAGGAGATGGTTCAGCTGAAGTGATGGTCATGGTCACCTTCGCCGGTTGGCATGGTTTTGGATCAGAGGTGGTAGGTGGCTGGCAAGATGTATGGAAGTAGAGGCTGACACTCGATAAGGACCTGTCCCAGGAAGCTTCCCCTCATACCGTGGCAAAAAGGATGGTAGGAGAAATCCTTCTGATGTTTGACACCATACTGCCTATTGACAATGTCAATCTGGGTATGAGTTTTCTCCAGGAAATCCAAGCCTAGAACTAGGGGAAATGTTAGATGATGATCCTGTAGGATATATGTGCCTAGAAACCAGATCTCCCGTGGAGAAGGTAAGTGAGGCGAACTTGACCTTTGGCCTGGTGTGACTGTCCGTCCGCCAGCATGAAATACTGGTCCTGTGCAGACTCCAGCTCTTCCCCTGGATGAGCGATCTTCCTCCAGAGACTCTCTCTCATCAGAGTGAAGGTGCTCCCAGTGTCCAGGACTGCAGGCCCTTGGAGCCCTCGAACGCCCACATCCACGATCAGCAGAGTCAGGCTTGCAGCAGGAGCTATATTCTTCTCCTGGCTTCTCACCATGCTGACCTCTGCCGGCTTCTTCGTAGCTCCTTTATGGCTCCTCTTGTCCTGAACGGCTTTGCTGGAGTTTGCCTTGACCCAGTATTCCCGCTGGGCAGCGTTGTCTTTCTCCACCTGGGTCCCGATGCGCACCAGTTCTTTCACTGTCTTCACCGTTCCCCTTAGACAGCTTGCCAGTTTGGGATTACAGCTGTTGAGAATCCGTTGAACCACTTCAGACTCCTCCAAGTCTGGCTTCCAGCGCAGACATAGGGCACGATAGTCATAGGCAAAGTCAAGGATTCGCTCGTCAGGCAGCTGGACTCTGGAGCGAGTCGGTCTTCCACTTCGGTCTGGAAGTCAGACGGCAGAAAGGCTTGACGGAAGGCAGTCTTGAACTGTTCCCAGGAGTGGATTCCCTTGCGCTCTGCAAACCACCAGCTCTTTGCTGAGCCTTTCAGCACACTGGACATGGTTGCCATGATCTCATAGGGTGTCATGGGACGTAGCGCTAGGAATTCATCACATTTGTCCAGGAAGTCAATGGCATCGCTGCTGGCCTCCCGCCAAACTCTGGGAAGTTGATTTTAATGGGCAGCTTTGCTTGGGAAAGACTTCCTTCAGTTCTGGAGCCATGGTAATCAGCAGACCCACCGTCAAAGGAGAATTGTTGTGGTGCAGACTGCTTTCTAGAGGAGAGAGACGGCAAAGAAAGTGGCAGACGAGGGGTGCTGGTCTTTTTGAAGAGTTTCTTCAGCTCTTCTCCCCACAGCACATCGCGGCGTTTCAGGCACTTCACCACTTCCAGATCCATTTCGTCAAGGGCCTCTTGCCTTCGATTCTCCATATCTGCGAAGCGTCCTTCGATGTAACCTCGCAGGACCTGTTCACGATTAATGCTGCTCTCCTGTAACTCAGACAGCTGTGTTTCCAGTTGCTCAACACGGTCGGTGAGATGGGAACAGTGCTCAGTCAATTGCCCTATCGCAACACTGTCAGTAAGGTTCCCTTCATCATCATCGCCTCCAGAAAGCTCTGCCCCTTCTTGGGTAATGTACAGATCACTAAGGCGGGTAGTTCTCTCTGTGATAGGCTCTCTGATAGTCACATGGGGTCTATCTCCAATCTCAGAGAAGTTTAGTGAAGTCAAGGTCTGATCTTCCATTTCTGACATTAAGTTCCCAACAATTTAAACTGATGAATTTAGATTTGAATTTAATGACACAAAGGGTCCCCGTGACGGGCCACCAATTCTGTAACGATCACTCTGCACAACTGAGAAGCAGTTGTACTGTCCTCCCTAAGGAGATACTACTGGCCCAATATCTATAACTAACTAAGTCAGCAAGAGTGACAGACAGCAAAAGCAGGGACGTCAGAGGTGTCAATTTCACAAACAAACGGTTTATTGTTGTAAACTATAATGTAACAAATGAAATATAAGGACAACAACTTATTGAAGAGAACATTTAGTGTAAGATACAGGGGAGTCAGAAAGTAAAAGAGAACTAAACAAACATCCAAACAAACTAATATGAAAGCGAAATGAATGCGATGTCCGGTGGGCCTCCAATAAACCCACACACACACAAACACCACACCAATACAAAACCAACACACTGACCGGCAAAAAGACACAGGCGAATGAATAAGTATACAGGGAAAACAATTACAAAGACAGTCTTGATGGCAATGGATGGTAAATGGAATTTAGGCCTAACAAATCCAGTGAAGCAATGCACATGTAATCCAAAGTAACAAAAGAACAAAACCAAAATTACAGGAACCAAAGTATCAAAGTAGAGTAGAAAAACCCAGCAAACAGAAAAGGAATAATCTCACCGAAAAATAATGAAGTCCCGAATAGAGTCCTGTACTGATGATGATGGATGAAGGTTGATGAAAAAAATAGCGATCGTAGAAGATGGTGAGTCTGTCGAGTAGTACCGGGTTGAACTGGTGAACAGCTGTTTAGAAACTATCAGGAGAATCAGGAACAAAATGGAGGCTGAACACGCTAACAAAAACAAACCCTAAACAGACCTTGTACAGCAACTAAACTTAAACAAGTAACAGTGTAAACAAAAAGAAAGGTTTAGACAAAGTACAGGATTAACAAATGAATAAATGGATGCACCTGTATTTATCTGAAATAAAGTTAAAGTTACACTGTAATTAAGTAATGGGCTGTTTGTAAAATGGATTCCTCAAGAGAAAAGGAGAGAGTCTCCTGGCCTAGCCAGCCAGCTTTAAACAGGTATTGGCTTACAAGGAGCTCTGAGATTGGAGGAGAGGATATCTGAATGAGCCAATGGAGGAAGAGAATGAACAGAGGTTGATAGTAAGGGACTATGGGAAATGAAGTTTTAACCTGGCCAGGCTACTGACCCTAATTAAAGGGACAGGTGGGTGAGACTTACACCCACATTATGTAGCATGGGAATTGCTACAAACTAATACCAAGTTTAGTCTGTGTGCATAGCAATGGATGTAAAGCGCGTGTGGCACTTCTTGGCGAAATCATTCCTGGACACCGTTGTTGCACCCAGACATAACTGATGCCCCGTCGTAGCACTGGGCAATTGTGGCAAAGTGCCCCCCCCTGTGTGTATTTTGTGTTACGTGTTGTGTGTAAATGTTGGGGTATAGTCATCGGTACACGGGATATAAACGGGTCTGTGTTTCACGTGTGATTTAAAAATGTAGATTTGTATTTAGTCACAAGGAGGGCACAAATCACTTCACGTGCTGGTTAAAGTAATATGTGAGCACGGGGAATTGCACTTTAATTAATTCACGTGCAGTTGTACCGAGATTCCAATTGAATGATTGACTAGCAATCGAGTCTCGGTACAACTGCATAAAAGCTGCATGTTTTCACTCACTCGGGGTTGGGTGTTCGTGAGTGGAGAACGGGTGAGAGAGAGAGAGAGAGATAGAAAATATATAGAACAATTGCTATCGCGTGCTGGTAGGACCAGCACGGTACTTGTTTTATTATTTACTCACCGTGTTTGTGTGTCTGTCCGTCCACCGTTTGTTTAGTGTTAGTCCGTTTTTGTTTATCTATTTATTTTGGCGTAAGTGCCGTGTCCTGTTTTTGTGTGTTTGTTGTTACAACCGTTTATTTTTCTGTTCTGTTTGATTATTAAACGCTGAGCGCGATCACGCTCAGCTTCACTAAAACCCCAAGTCTCTGTCTGTTCTGTGTTCCTGCTTCTGCCGTGACGTCACCGCTCAGCCGTCTTTGTCACACGTGGTGTCAGAACCGGGAAAACAGCGCCTCCAGGACTCAGGCCAGAGCAGGAACCGCAATTTGTTTAAAAAAAAAAAAACCCAACAACAACAACAACAAGAAAATGGAAGGCTGGAACTGGAGAGATGGCTGCCAGGATCTGGAGGTCCTCCTCGGTGGTCTAGAGGACCAAGGCTGGTGCCTTGCCTGTGGGGAGTTCGGGCACCCAGTGGTGCACTGCCCCTACCAAGAGGGAGAGGAGGAACTGGCCCAGGAGAGGAAGGTGAGGAGGAGGCAGAGAAGGGGAAAGGGGAAGAGGAAGGCGGAGTGTCCACCGCCCAAGTCTCCACCAGCAGAGGAAGAATGCCTGCTGGTTTTGCCTCCACAGCCTGAGTGGGAGGAGCTCGAACGTCCCACGCCTGAGTGGGAGGAGCCCGAACGTCCCTACTTCTGAGTGGGAGGAGCCCGAACGTCCCACGCCTGAGTGGGAGGAGCCCGAACGTCCTACGCCTGAGTGGGAGGAGCCCGAACGTCCTACGCCTGAATGGGAGGAGTCGGTGCGTCCACAGCCCAAGAGGGAGGAGTCGGTGCGTCCACAGCCCAAGAGGGAGGAGTCGGTGCGTCCACAGCCCAAGAGGGAGGAGTCGGTGCGTCCACGGCCCAAAAAGGGGAAGGTAGAGCGTCCACCGCCCCAGTCTCCACTAGCAGAGGGTGAATGCCTGCTGGTCTCCCCTTCCGAGGCGGAGCCGCACCAGTCCCCTGCAAGAGGGGGAGGGCCGCACCAGTCCCCTGAAACAAGGGCAGACTACACGCTGCTCCCACCTCCGCCGCCAGGAGACTACACGCCGCTCCCACCTCCACCAGCAGGAGCAGAGCAGCAGGAGCTGCCTCTGCCTCCGCCACCTTCACTGGCAGGAGCAGAGCAGCAGGAGCTGCCTCTGCCTCCGCCACCTTCACTGGCAGGAGCAGAGCAGCAGGAGCTGCCTCTGCCTCCGCCACCTCCATCGGCAGGAGCAGAGCAGCAGGAGCTGCCTCTGCCTCCGCCAACCCCACCAGCAGAGGAGGAATGTCTGCTGGTATCACTTCCCCACCAGCAGAGGATGAATGCCTGCTGGTATCACTTCCCCACCAGCAGAGGATGAATGCCTGCTGGTATCACCTACCCCACCAGCAGAGGATGAATGCCTGCTGGTAACACTTCCCCACCAGCAGAGGATGAATGCCTGCTGGTATCACTTCCCCACCAGCAGAGGAGGAATGCCTGCTGGTAACACTTTCCCCACCAGCAGAGGAGGGATGCCTGCTGGTATCATTTCCCCACCGTCACGAGGAGAGGAGCAGGAGCTGCCTCTCCCTTCACCAGAAGGACCCGGACTAGATGCTGGCGGTCCTCGGCAGCCCTGCATAGGCTGCTGAGGGAAGCACGGGAAGAACCGCCCGGCCGCAGAGGCCGAGAAGAGGGCCAACACCTGCACCCCAGCTAGTCCTGACTCCCTGCCCCGCTTCGCCCAAGGATGCCTGCCCCGCTTAGCCCAAGGATGCCTGCCCCGCCGCCCAAGGATGCCTGCCTCGCCGCCCAAGGATGCCTGCCTCGCCGCCCAAGGATGCCTGCCTCGCCGCCCAAGGATGCTTGCCTCGCTCGCCCAAGGATGCCTGCCTCGCCGCCCAAGGATGCCTGCCTCGCTCGCCCAAGGATGCCTGCCTCGCCGCCCAAGGATGCCTGCCTCGCCGCCCAAGGATGCTTGCCCTTGCATCGCCTGGGGTTGCCAGCCGCTCCGCATCGCCTGGGGTTGCCAGCCGCTCCGCGATCGCCTGGGGTTGCCAGCCGCTCCGCATCGCCTGGGGTTGCCAGCCGCTCCGCATCGCCTGGGGTTGCCAGCCGCTCCGCATCGCCTGGGGTTGCCAGCCGCTCCGCATCGCCTGGGGTTGCCAGCCGCTCCGCGATCGCCTGGGGCTGCCTGTCGCTCCGCGACGCCTGGGGCTGCCTTTTGCTCCACACAGGGTACAGGGTACGAGGGAGAAGTGGAGCTCCCGCTGCCGCCTCTATGGCCAGGGGCTCCCCTCCCGAAGTTCGCCTCCCGAGGGTCCGCTGCTGCTGCCGCCGCCTCCCGAGGGTCCGCTGCTGCTGCCGTCGCCTCCCGAGGGTCCGCTGCCGTCGCCTGGGGTCGCCAGGGATCCTGCTTCGCCTGGGGTAGTCGAGGGTCCTGCTTCGCCTGGGGTCGCTACACTATGGCCAGAACCCCATGAAGGGGAGCTGTCGGCCATGAAGAAAGGGGGAGGTCAGGAGACCAGCTCCCCAGCCGCATTTCCGTGGCAGGAAACACGGTGGCCAGAGCCCCACGGAGGGGAGCTAGCGGCCACGAAGGAGGGGGAGGTCAGGAGACCCGCTCCCTCGCAGCAGTTTCGCTGCCAGAATTGGGTGGCCGGCGCCCACGGAGGGGAACTGCCGGCCATGAAGAAGGGGGAGGTCAGGAGACCAGCTTCCCCGCAGCAGTTTCGCTGCCGGAGATTGTGTGGTCGGAGCCCCATGGAGGGGAACTGCCGGCCATGAAGAAGGGGGGAGGTCAGGAGACCAGCTCCCCAGCTGCACTTTCGCAGCAGGAGATAGTGTGGCTGAAGCCCCGGAAGAGGGAGCTGCCAGCCACGAAGAATTGGGGGTGCCAGACATTTCACCATGGCCACCCCCAGAAACAACTTGCTTCCCCCTCTTCCGGGACTTTGGGACTGAGGGGGGAGGTGGCCATTGAGGCCATGTGTGCTTTGCACAAGGGGGGGTATATGTGGCAAAGTGCCCCCCCCTGTGTGTATTTTGTGTTACGTGTTGTGTGTAAATGTTGGGGTATAGTCATCGGTACACGGGATATAAACGGGTCTGTGTTTCACGTGTGATTTAAAAATGTAGATTTGTATTTAGTCACAAGGAGGGCACAAATCACTTCACGTGCTGGTTAAGGTAATATGTGAGCACGGGGAATTGCACTTTAATTAATTCACGTGCAGTTGTACCGAGATTCCAATTGAATGATTGACTAGCAATCGAGTCTCGGTACAACTGCATAAAAGCTGCATGTTTTCACTCACTCGGGGTTGGGTGTTCGTGAGTGGAGAACGGGTGAGAGAGAGAGAGAGATAGAAAATATATAGAACAATTGCTATCGCGTGCTGGTAGGACCAGCACGGTACTTGTTTTATTATTTACTCACCGTGTTTGTGTGTCTGTCCGTCCACCGTTTGTTTAGTGTTAGTCCGTTTTTGTTTATCTATTTATTTTGGCGTAAGTGCCGTGTCCTGTTTTTGTGTGTTTGTTGTTACAACCGTTTATTTTTCTGTTCTGTTTGATTATTAAACGCTGAGCGCGATCACGCGCTCAGCTTCACCAAAAACCCCAAGTCTCTGTCTGTTCTGTGTTCCTGCTTCTGCCGTGACGTCACCGCTCAGCCGTCTTTGTCACAGCAATGCATGCGTTTTTGTCTATGTTACACTTAGCCAACGTCTGTTTAACTGACTCGAGTAAAGACTGTGCATCTAAGCCATCTGCCGGAATAAAGTCCAAGAATTCTTCATGAATGTTGTCATTGTTTAGGTAACGCAATACAACAGATATCTGCTCTTTCTTGCTTATGTCTTTGGTTTCATCAACCATTAAAGCAAAGTGCTCTCCCAGCTTAACCTCGTCGCTTGCTTGCCCCCTTATCATGCTAGCCATAATGTCAATCAATTCGTTCTGAATGTCATGGTGCACATATTTAGCATTGCCAGGCCCATTAGCTAACTTTTTTGACACAGTACTGTCAAACTTTCCAAAAAGGTTTAACAGTTCAAGGAAATTACCTCTGCTGGTGGATTGCTCATTTTCTCTGTGCCCTCGCTGACCAATCGTTTGACAAGCTGTAAACCGTAGTGGCTCAACTACTGCTCGCATATACTGCCTGTTTTCTTGTACAATCTTGGAATGTCCAACGTCAAGTTGTGTTAAAATCTTCGACCCACTTTTCGATCGCACCTTAAATTCACACCATGCTTCCATGGCTAGTTTATGGGAAACACTTGCATTGTGTTGGGCCAGTTTCTCTGCTCCTTTTCTCCAGTTTAGAAACCCGGCATGAGTGAAGCTCTTTTCGATATATGACCCGGCCCATGGTGGAAAAAATGTCTACACGCATAGCAGAAAGCAGCATCAACTGAGAGCGAGTATTCCAGCCACGAGTATTGTTTGAACCAAGAGTTGTTAAACCCCCTTGATTGAGATCCAAATTTTCGAGTCGGGTAAGACTTTAATTGAGGACGCCTCGGTCCCTCAGCTGGATCTTGGCTTAAATCCACAGGACCACCAGGTTTCTTGCCAGTGACGGCAGCTATGGCAGTGGAAGCTAACTCTTCTCTCCCTCCCCCACTCTCATTATCGCTCTCCGAGTCCCCTGCCAAAGACGAACCCTCCGCTTCCACTAACGTTACCCCCTCTTCCTCTTCTTCATCGTCCTCCTCGTCCTCATTATCCTCCATGTTTGGCATCACGATGTCCTCCACCACGTTAGCATTCACATTGCTGGAATTAGGAATCTGTGGATTGCCACCGACATCATCCACTCTCCCTCGTTTTTTTGGGACAACAAAAGTAAAGCGGTCCATAATCAGCTAAATAGCTCACTAGAACCTACGAACTTATTGTTTTTCACCAAATCGATTCGACACTTTGTAACTGCTAGACTAACCTTAACGTTATCACGCACATGCAATCACACTTGCAATGATATGAACCAACCAATCAAATCACACACAACACGCAGCAAAGGTCAACGGTCATCATCACTTACTTAAATGAAAAATATGATTTCATAGTTTAGTTTTGTTACATATAAGTCAGTCCGATGTCTTCATATATATATTTTTTTTCCATAAATATTTTTCATCACAAAATTACTGGGGGTTTGGGGGGGCTTAGGGGGTGCTTAAGCCCCGCTAGCCCCCTCCCCGTCGTTGCTTCCACCTACCCTACGGAATAAATTGTCATGCCATTTAGTTAAGGGTACTCTGTTCATTTTACACAGTGCCCTCACAGGTTGAGAGGGAGATCTAACACCAAGAATCATTCGATCTCTGTCACAGTGTGTAATACAATTGTAGCAGGTCTTTATATACATATAGCTGAATTTATGTTAATTTAACTACGCCACCTTGTGTTTATTGAGGACAAGGACATTGAGTGGTTGGTTCCCACACAAACTCTTTTATCCAGGAGAAACCAAGCAATCATACACCAAAAATAATCTGTACAAATTTTTATTGGTAATAATTGTTTTAAAAATCTCAAGCACATTAATAATAATGTAAACCATATGACAATGCCACCTAAAGTTCACAGTCTAACAATTGTCTAGTAGATTATATATAGGGATAATAGGATAATATAAAGGGATAATACAATAAAACAAACTCTAAATCAGTTTCTTGTAGTGAAGTTAATTAAACTAGTTACCACAGATTATATTATTGCAGTTTATATAAAATAGTTTCTTATAGTAAAGATAATTAACCAGTTCAGCAAATCTGTTCTTTTTGTGATACATACAAAGTAGACAACAACGTCAGCAATTGAATGGTCTCGTTACAAACTAGATTACAATTGTAAAAGTACACAGTACCACTTTCCCCCAAATCTATTTAAAATGAATATATAAAACAGCTGCTTCCATGCAAGAATAAAATAAAATATAACAAATGAAACAGAGGATTCCTTGCTGCAGGAGCGGGACAGCTATCAAGTAAACCTCACAACGTTAACAGTAAACTAACAGGATCACCCCAACACGCTATACCTCGTGTTGGAAATGATACCCTCCCGGTCAAACACAGCCTTCCTGGTGTGCTACACGAAGTTATAAAGTCTCTCCACGTTCCAGCTCCAGCCTGCAGCAAGGAATCTCCTTTACAATTCAGGGTCTCTCTCTCATAATATTCTTCCGCATTTATAAAAGCAGTAGATAATTGGCAGGGCGGGTAGATCAAGCAGCAAGCCACTGGCAAGCAGAGCAGTGGAACAGGAGACACGGTTCCCAAGCAACAGGAGGCTGTGGATTGGGCAGATGGTCCTTCAGTCAATTGTAATTTAGCTCAGATAGTTCCATAAAGGAAAGAGAGAAAGTAGTTTAGGGTGTGTCCAGTGAAAGCAAATACATCAAACCACACTCGTGATGAAAAATAATAATAAAGTGCTGTACAACAAAACACACATTTATATAAATAAATCAATACACACAACACATTTATCAAATAATAAGAGAAACACAATCCACACGTGAATTATAATAATAATAATAATAATAATAATAATAATAATAATAATAATAATAATAATAATAATAATACATCATTATAAGTCTTAAGCACTGTGAACAACTTAATCATAGGCAGGTATCATTGAGTTGAAGACACATCATTTACCTTTACATCTTGCATTACCCAGTGTACAGTACTTTGATCAACCTAATTTACCCACCAATAAATTACATGTACCCAACAATGTGCGATTTCCTATTTTTACTGTTAATATTATTATGATTATTAAGTCCTTATCTAGGCCAACTTACAATAATCTTAGGGCCCTGTGACAGAAATATGATGAATCTTGGTTGTAAATCTCCCTCCTGATCTTTGGAGGGGCTGGCCTGCCAGTTCTTTCCCAGGGTCGGGAAGTCAGTCAATCTGGAAGAAGGCGAGACTCCGTTGCAAGAACGTATTGACCCAGAAGGGAAACAATGTAGCAGCCGCAGATTGTAAAGGCAACTGCATTCGTTTACCAAGGGGTCATGCGTGACGGCATAAAGGGGACAGAGAATCATAATCGGGTCCTTCGCATTGGTTTTTAGTGAGTAAAGAGCCAGAAGAACGGTACACCAATTTAAAGTGAAATCGTGAGTTGTGTTTTTGTTTGTTTGTAATTGTCTTGTCTTGTAATGCTACCATTTAGCACAGTTCGAGCACCGAAACCGGACAACACTGCATCTTTGTCACAAATAAATCTGTATCACCCACCACGAGCACTACTGCACGCACCCAGGACTGGTGCCTGTGTTAGTATATTGTGGGAAGGATATTTGTGTTTGTTATTTGGGACTGCAACCCTGTTGTTATTCACTCCGTGCACTACACATTTTTGTGTATTGCCGGGGATTATTATTTGGTCACCAGACCTGGATATAATTAAAAATGGTTCCAAACTGGATTATAACTCTCTGTGTTTCATAACTGCACTGCATCACCCCTGCACCTACTTACCACTTTGCCACACATGGTGTCAGAACACGGGACTATGGATCACGCATCACTTGGAAGCGCTGGACAGCAGACAGGAGGCTGCAGAAAGACGGAGAGAGGAGACCAGACCACAGTACCAACGGCACCCGTGATGACGGCCCCAAAGGCGAGGGCACTGAAAATGACGGTGGAGGATGACCCCGAAGTTTACCTGGTCGCAGAATGTACTGGGGAGGCTCAGGCAGCATATCAGGCCATGACGGACATTAAACCTACCAACTACGACCTGGTAAAGTGAGCCATCCTACCGAAAATCCCCAGATACATGCCCCAGGGTGGTTGCGCAGCAGTTGTGTGACCACATGGTGCACTAGCTAAGCCCTGCCCAGAAAACGGGTCTGCAAATGGGCAAATCCATAGCAGTGGAGCAATTCTGCCATGTGGTCGGCGCCGAAACCCAGGTACGGATACGCCGACACAACCCCGCCACCACGGAGGCAGCAATAAAACTGGATGAGGATTTTGAGGACTCCCTGGTCTCAGCCCACATCAACCTGGCCACAGCTCCCGTCCACCGGAGCAGCGGCACACCACCTCCTCTCTGCTCCACCTACAACACCAGGACCGAGACCTCCTAGATCTCCGGCCCTAATGGGGAACCTTGCCTCCTCTCCATGGAGAACAAGGTTGACCCCCAGCGGGGGTATAGCTGCTACTCCAGCCTCATTGCCATACCAGCAACGAGACATGAATGTAACCAATGTTCCCTCCTTCTCCCCTATCTGTTTTAGATGCAACCAACAGGTGCACCAGGCCAGTTCATGCCCATCGGCAATGGAGTGTGACGTGGCCGCGTGCAATTGGGCATCTGGAGTGGGTAAGTGCGGGGAAAATGGTCGGGATTGGCCTTGTATTGTTAATGCAGTATTTGGCAAGGTGACCACCCACGCATTAGTGGACACCGGGTGTGAGCAGACCTTAATTAACGCATCTCTCTTGGGTGGTGTGTCGTGGCAGCCACGAGGCCAGGTGGCGATCTCCTGCGTCCATGGAGATACGGTTACATACCACACCCTAAAAGTATATTTATAGGTAGGAACGACAAAATGCCACCTAGTAGTTGGGGTGGTGGAAAGGCTACCACACCCAATAATTCTGGGTCAAGACTGGCCAAATTATAGAGAATTGGTTAAATTAATGGCAGTCTTGACCGTACATGTAAACATGGCAGACAAAAAGAAAAGGGAACGAATTGGTGAAGTGTTTCCTTTTCAAGCTGAAATGTTTTCCCCCAGTTTCCATCCTAGTAAAACAAATAAAGAGAGAAGGACTGCAAAATGGGAGGGAGCATCACTAAGACAAGGCTGGGGTCAGGTGGAAGAGCGTTCGGGTGGTGACAAACGCCAGTCAAAAGGAGTCGGAACGCAGTGTGACTGAGAGGGCGAGGTTACTGGGCCATCTAGGGCAGATGCTACTCCTGCCCCTCTCAATATACCGGACATGTGCTACTCAAGAGCGGACATAGTGTGGGGCCAAAATAATGACCCGTCACTAGTGCACGCTTGGGGGCAGGTCCGGTCTATTGAAGGTAAGGACGTTGATGGCGCTGGGGCGCTAGTATATCCACTCTTCAGTATCAAGGGGCAATTACTATATAGGGTAAACCTAGCCGCGGGCACAGGACAGCCTGTAACACAATTATTGATTCCCCCTTCTTGTTGGACTGAGGCTGGCACATGATATCCCTTTTGCAGGGCACCTCGGAGCTGACAAGACAAGGGAGCTGATATTGGCTTGATTCTATTTGGTAGGATTACATACTGATGTGTCAAAATATGTAGCCACATGCCCAGACTGGCAGTGAGTAGTGCTGGGTCGAGTGTGCCCCGCCCATTGGTTCCACTGCCGATTATTTCCACTCCTGTTGAACGCATTGCAATGGACATAGTGGGCCCTTTGCTACCTTCTGACTCCAGGAATATGCATACATTAGTAGTGGTAGATTATGCAACGCGATACCTGGAGGCAGTTCTTTTGAGGTCCACTAGTGTTGCTGCTATAGCAACAGAATTAGTGCAGATCATGGCTAGAGTAGGAATCCCCAAGGAGACCTTGACTGATCATGGAACCAACTTTCTGTCTAACACGCTGCGAGCAGAAACATTGGGCATCGCTTCTCCCCTACCTCCTTTTGCGCAGTGAGAGAGATGCTGCAGAGTTTGACAGGGTTCTCCCCTTTTGAGCTCTTGTATGGCCGACAGCCTCGCGGCATCCTCGATCTGTTGAGAGAGGGGTGGGAGGAGCACAAAGGCTTGTCCAAAAATGTAGTGAAGCATGTGCTCCTACTGAGAGATAACCAAGATTTGGTCGGTCGTTTGACCCAGGACAACCTCAAATCGGCTCAGCACCGACAACAGCAGCATTACAATAAAAATGCATTAATTCAAACCTTTCATCCAGGAGACAAGGTAATGCTGCTACTTCCCTCATCAGAATCGAAATTATGTGCTAAATGGCAGGAGCCATATGAAGTGATTCGGGCTGTAGGAAATGTGAATTATGAAATTAGACAGCCGATCGTCGAAATGAACAGGAAATTTATCATATAAATTTGGCCCTGGCAGGCAAGGAAGGTCTTATTTATAGCCCCAGACAATGTAGAGGATGATTTAGGTCCCTGTCCAGAGACTCCTAGCACTAAAATCATTTAGATGGTGGAACAATTGGTTCCCAATCAGCAACAGGAACTGCGTAAGCTAATTGAGGAGTTCAACAGGACTAACTTGGTTGAATATGACATTATCTCTCCCTCAAGTGTCACAGTATGAGAGAGACCTTACCGGATCCCGGAAAGTCGACGAGGTGGTGTTCACAAAGAGGTATGGGACATGCTCGAACCTGGGGTGATTGAGCCTTCCAGAAGTGAGTGGTGCAGTCCAATTGTCATAGTGGCCAAGAAAGACGGCACCAACCGCTTCTGTGTGGACTTTCGGAAGGTAAACGCTATTGCCAAGTTCAATGCATACCCTATGCCTCGGGTCAACGAACTTCTAGATAGCCTGGGAAAGGTGAAGATGATCTCTACTCTGGACCTGACAAAAGGATACTGGCAGATCCCCTTAACCTGCAGTTCTAGAGAAGGACTCTAGGACACCAGAAGGACAGTTTCAATTTAAAACCATGCCGTTTGGGCTACATGGTGCGCCCGCTGCCTTTCTGAGACTGATGGACCAGGTTTTATGCCCACATCATGAATATACAGCAGCGTACATTGATGACGTGGTTATTTACAGCTCCACCTGGTGAGAGTATTTGGCTAGGGTTATAGCCATCCTTCAGTCTCTAAGGGTAGCCCGGCTGACAGAAAATGTGCTTTTGCCAAGACAGAAATTCAATATTTGGGATTTTTTATGGGAAATGGAAGGGTGAGACCCATTGTCAACAAAAGCCAAGCTTTGGTCGATGAGCCGATCCCCAAAACCAAGACTCAGGTGAGGTCACTACTGGGATTAGCCGGTTATTACCACCGCTTTATCCCCGAGTATGCCACAGTGGTTAACCCTTTAGTAGACTTCACCAAATAGAGTGCCTGTGACGGGGTACACACCGCCCCTGTATTATTTGAATGTTTTGTAGGATTATTATTATTATTATTATTATTATTATTATTATTATTATTATTATTATTATTATTATTATATTTGGGACGGTGGGAAAGCCATGTTTTTATTGTTTGTTTTTAATTTAAAAACCGTTGAGAATGTGGCTGGAGCCTCAGCTCCAGGCTAATCGGGGCATTTTCCTTTGAGCCAGAGACGGGAGTACTATAGAGCGAGAGAATACACCAGAAGCAACTGCTACCGTTGTACCACACGGTATTTGTTTGTTAGTTTATTTTGGCCATCGAGCCCTGTTGTTTTGTTTGTGTTTTGTTTATTATTTGATTTATTATTAAAATCCGAATGCAAACGCGTCTCGTTCCCGTACCCACCTTTGCTGCCTTTGTTTTTGTGTTGCTCCTTCCTGGTCCGTGACGTCACTTCAACCACTCTGCCACAGTGCCCCAAATTTAATTAAGTGGTCAGCTGAGTGTCAGGAGGCATTTGATACTATTAAGCATAAACTGTGTCAGGCCCCCACCCTTATCACACCTGATTTCACCAAGAGATTCATCCTCCACACCGATGTGTCTGATGTGGGTTTGGGTGCTGTCTTGTCCCAAAAGGTAGACGGAGTAGAACACCCGATACTCTATATCAGTAAAAAGATGCTACCTCGGGAGCGCAACTACTCCGTAGTCGAAAAGGAGTGTTTGGCCATTAAATGGGCTACTCGCTCTTTGCGATATTACCTGAGACATTCATTTGATCCAAGTGGTTAAGCACAATGAAGGACAGTAATGCCCAGATAACTCGGTGGATACTGGTGTTGCAACCCTTTGCATTGACCCGGAAGGGAAACAATGTGGCAGCCACAGATTGGAGAGGCGATTGCACTCGTTTACCAAGGGGTCATGTGTGATGACATAAAAGGGGACAGAGAATCGTGATCTGTTCCTTCACATTGGTTTGAATAGCTAAAACCAAGAAGGACTGTGAGAGACCCATATAACAAAAAGTGTATTGTGAGTGTTGTGTTTTGTTTGTTTGTAATTGTCTTGTCTTGTCTTGTACGTTACTAAACAGCTAACACAGTTTTCGGAGCTGTCGTCAAGGGCCAGCAATAAACCGGAAGAGCACTTCACCATTGTCACAAATATAAACTTGTATCACCCACCACGTGCACTACTGCACGCACCCAGGACTGGTGACCATGTCTGTATTATTGTGGGGCGGATATTGTTTATTATTTGGGACTGCATTTCCCTTGTTATTTACCCCGTGCAGTACACATTGGTGTGTATTGCCGGGGGATTATTGTTTGGTCGCCAGACCTGGAATTCAAATAAAATAATTACTTTCCAAACCGGATTACAAGGCTCTGTCTGTTTAATTACCGCACTTCATCACTCCTGCACCTGTTTCCACTCAGCCACTTTGCCAAACTGCCACATCAACTGTCACTTCCCATACACTTACCTTGCATTCTCATTATCCCTTGCACTGGATGCCATTATTTGTCTTGGTCATCGTCTTCATTGTTGGAAATTTACTGCTTCATGCTCTTTGATGTATTCTTGTATGTATGGGTGTGACAGTCTGGCTGAGTGGTGACGTCAGAACCAGGAAATGAATAACACAGACAGGACGGATGAAATGGTAAATGTGCTTGCTTGCGCTGCTTTATTTTAAATAAAAAGGTTGAACAAAACAGAAAACACTGACTGAAGAAACAAAAAACGGCACGTTGGCCAAAGTAAATAGACAAACAACAAAGTGGACGAACTAAACAAGCATTGTGCAAGCCCTCTCGCATGAGTAGCATTTATTTATATTTTTTAAACTAATTTTCCTCTCTCTCTCACCTGTTCTCCACTTACCAAACACATAACCCTGAGTGAGTAAAATGTGCATCTGTATATACAATTGTGCTGGGATTCAATTACCAATTAATTATTCACTTGAATCCCAGCATGTGAACTAAATCTGTGCAACCCCGTTTACTTTAAATGCACGTGAAGTGAAGTGAAATCCCCGTGCCTAAATACAATTATGCATTTAAATACTTGTGTTCAATTTCATTATTTGAATTTGTTTGGATTTACATTGTAAGACAAATCTTCTCACCATACAGTGCAGACATAACTGGGTTTTTTTGTTTTTTTAAACAGTTTCGATGTATATTTTATTTAATTTTGTTATGTGAAGCACTTTGTTTACGTAAAAAGTGCTATATAAAAATAAATTGATTGATTGATAACCCCGTCATTAATCATGTTTTGATTTAATAAAGTATATGTTTGTGTAGGGACTTTCTTTTTCATATGAATTCTTAAAAAAAAAGTTTTACACATCAAAATGTAATAGAAGACAATCGATAGGTTATTGATGTAACCCTGGTACCCTGAAAGAGAAGATGACTACCAAATGGAATACTTTTGGGATATGCCTGCTTGTCAGGTATTCGCTGAGCATTTTATATCAAAGCTGCCAATAGGCCCCTCTGTGGAGTGACATCCTCGGTCCTGCATCACCAAGGTAATAAATAGTCACTGCGTGGAGATCTCAGTCACTTTTGCATTGAACCTGCGAATGCGAGTGATGTGACCTCACAAGGTTGACGGTCATCTTCTCTTTCAGGGAACCAGGGTTACTATCTAGTGTTGGTTTTGTGAGCATGCAACTTCAAGGACCCTAGTGCCTATTAAAGGCATAGAGGGATCTACGACATTAAGTCGGTAGAACCTGGTAAATGTATGCAGGGTAGTCCAGCTAGCCGCAGTACATATATCGGTCAACGAGGCACCTCTGAAGAGGGCTCATGATGTAGCCACGCCTCTGGTTGAGTGCGCGGCCACCCTCCCAGGTGGAGGTAGGCTGGCATTAGTATACGCAGTCGAAATCGTGTCCACAATCCAATGGGACAGTCACTGCTTAGAGAGGGCTTGACCTCGGGTCCATTCATCATGACAAACGAAGAGCTGGTCAGCCTGAAGCAGCGCTCTCGTTCTATTCTCCTGTCCAACTCCTCCACTGACTGATTTAAGTGAAATGCTGTAATCACCTTCGGGAGGCAAGCAGGGTTCGTGCACAACGATACCCTGTTTCCATCGTCCCAAACGTTCATACACGAACTGTGCATGGACAGTGCCTGTAGCTCACTGACCGGCTTAGCGGAGGTGATAGCTAACAGAAAGGCTGTCTTCATAGAGAGATATTTCAGCTCTATGGTATCCATGGGCTCAAACGGGGCCTTCGTGAGGGCCTCCAGTACCACGTCTAGACTCCATTCAGGGAGAAAGTCCTTTATAGGAGCACCTATAAAGGTGCCAAGCACCCTTTATAAAATGGCTCACCAGAATATGAGCGCTCGGGGATACTGAGTCGATGGGAACATGGCATGCAGATATGGCTGTTAGGTACACTTTCAACGCAGAGGGGGATTTACCCGCCTCTAGTAGATCTTGCAGAAACTGTAAAATAACTGCTATAGGGCAAGTATTGAAAATATTTCCACTTATAGGCTTACAACACTCTTGTGGAAAAAGCCCTAGTGTTCTGCAGTGTACAAACTACTGCGTCTGAGAGCGCTAGGATGGACAGACTGTCCTGTTCAAGGGCCAGACCCACAGCTGAAGTCTGCCCGGTTCTGGGTGCCAGAGGGTGCCTTTAGCCCGGCTGAGGAGATCAATGCACAGCGGGATCTCCCAGGGCTGGCCCTGTAGCAGCTGGCAGAGGTTTGAAAACCAGGTTCTCCTGGGCCATCTGGGGGCCTACAGGAGAACTGTCGCTTCCTCTCTCCTGACCTTCTCGAGGAAGGCAGGCAGCAGCGGTATAGGCAGGAAAGCGTATAAAGGCGCTTTGGGCCATTCGTGCTCTGGGGTGTCGACGCCTAGTGGACCTCCACAGCTGCAGAGGGAGAACCCCGGTGTAACCCCAGGGACGGAAGCCCTCCCTGGTTGTTCACGTACGCAACCACTGACACGTCTGTGCGGACAAGGACGTGTTTGTTGCAGAGCACAGGTAGAAAATGTCTCAGCTCTAGCACATTTATGTGCAGGGATGTCCAGCGGCCCGACCAGGATCCGGGGACACCTCTGCCTGCCCAGACCGCCCCCCACCCGGACGCCTTCGCTCAGGTGAGGAGCTTCCACCAGAGTAACGCATTCCAGCGCAGATCAGACACTGTCAGCAGACGGCATCAGTCGTGCTTGGGGTGTAGTCGAAAGACATTGAGCCGCGCTTGAAGCGGGCGCATGTGAAGCAACCCCAGTTGAATGGCTGCGGCCATCAGACCCAGTGGTTTCTGGCACAGCATTAATTGCACTGTGGACCCTGGTTGAAACAGTGCCAGGCAGTTGCGAACACCAGCTATCTTTTCATCCGACAGGTAGGCTTGCATTGTAAGGGAATCCAGCCGGAGACCCAAATAGACTGTACTCTGCACCAGTGTTAATTGGCTTTTTACATCGTTGCGGGTGAGACCCAGCCTCGACAGATGCTCCGTCACAATCGTTGTGTGGGTCACTGCTCCATCCTGGGACTGGGAACAAATCAGCCAGTCGTCCAGGTAATTCATCACCCTGATCTCTGTTGTGACCATCTGGAACCTCCTCTCCCTCAAGAACCCATTGAGGTGTCTCAGGGTCTAGGATGGGCCAAAGGCCGTCGTCCTTCTTTGGCACCAAGAAATACCTTGAGTAGAACCCCTCTTTTTGAGTGGTGTGTTCTAAGAGACGAGTGGCTTGTTTTTGAAGGAGTGTTTCTACCTCTTGTTTGAGGGCCAAGACCTGGAGAGGGTCATTCACGGATGTGACCGTGATCCCTCGAAAGGGAGGAGGTCCCGAGTGTAAGAGTCTGAGGTGCAATTGCACCAGTAGTGTAGATGGTGGGGATGCTGAGGCTGGGGAAGAGGCTGCCTTGGAGGCTGTCTGGGGTGGTTCCGGTGGAACTGTCTCCCTGGGTGCTGGCGTGCTGGGGCCCCACATCCGGCGTTCCCCCATGCTTGTTGCTGATTCCTTGCCACAGAGGCCTGGAGGCGGTGCCTCAGGTCACCCCGGGGTGCCAAGACATGGGAGGGGAGGGGAGCATCGCTGCCACCTGTTGGGACGCCTCTCACTCAATGTGAGAGTGTTGCAGAATCTCCTCTACCGCTGGTCCAAAAGTATGGCCAGGGGAGATAGTCGCGTCCAATAAGGCGGACTTGTCCACATCCGGGACCTTGTCTGAGACAGCCACAGCTGTCTGCGCACCACCACTAAGCCTGCCAGGCATCTGCCCAGGGCTTGCCCTTGGAACCCCAATATTTGCAATAACGTGCCCGAGACTGTGCGCAGCTCTGAAGCTAGTGGCTCGGGAAGGGTACCAGAGCGCATCATGCCGTCCAGGTAGGCCGTCAAGAGGCCTCCTGTGTTTGCAAGGCATGTCACCTGCACTTCGGGTGCGTAAGCCTTTTTCAGGTGGGCTTCTGTGATCCTGCATTGGCCGTTAGGACATCCTGCATCCTTGGATAGACCTCCTACTGGGGGGCCCGCACTAGGGCCGCTATGGTGGAGTCCACCGTGGGAACTGTGTGAGCCCTACCGCCTCTGCTCCCTCCATGGAGGCAAGTGCGGCTGCGCTCTTAGATTGACCTCCTCCAGGAAGACTGGGAACACCGGAAAAGGCTGGGGGGTCAAAGTTTTGTCCTGGGGAATAATTCCTGCAAGTGGGATTTTTCAATACATAACAAAATTAAATTAAATAAAAAATACATTGAAACTGTTAAACAAAAAAACAGTTATGTCTGATGTTGTACGCTGAGAAGATTTGCATTACAATTTAAATCCGAACAAATTTAAATAATTAAATTGCACATTGTAACTTTTAAAGTATTTTTTAAAACGCTTACTGTATACATATTAAATGCTAAATAAAGGTAAAAACAGATATGCCAATCAGCAGCTACACTGACATCTGTGTCATCCAATTGAAGCACCGAAAGTTTTTTTGTACTTATTTGATTGGGTGATTCAGACGACTCTGTCCAACCCCTCACTCTCCCCGAAAAAAAAAAAAAAACACAGACTGATGCCTGATGCCTGAGCATTGACTCGAGGAGGGGTGAGGATTGACTCGAATCCATTTTTATAATGGATTATAACCAACACCACTCCACCCTGCTGCCAGGTTATTACATTTCAATAGCGATGTGGCAAAATTCCAAAGAGAATTCATTGGTGTGTTTGTGTCTTTTTTTTATATGACCTCACTGGTGGTAAATAGGATGCAGTTTCTATCCTGGCCACTAGAGGTCTTTGTGAGAGCTCTATATAGATCTTCTTAATATAAAAAGAAGAAAGTTTGACTGTCTGTCTGTTCCTTTATGCATTCAGACCTCACAGGAGCCAGTGCAACCAAACTTTGCATCGCATCCTCTTTCATCAAGGGGAAGGTCGAGGGCTATGTTTGGATCCAAAATGTTGACCCCCGGGGTACTTTATTTTGTAACCCCATTGCTGGATCACTACAGTGGCCATGTATCTCAAATTAAAGAAACCCCAAAAAAACAAATAAATAAATAAAAATAACAAAAATGTAAAATAAATTAAAAAAGGCAAAAGCCAAAAAAAAAAATAAAGTTAATAAAAGGGAAAGGGGTCCGAGCGCATTGTGAGAAAACCCAAGATCAGTAACTTATAGGAAACCATAAAGCTACCGTTCCCCAGTTTGTCATGCATGAAATATTGAAATATTGAATTTCCCTGGGCAATGCCGGTACTTCAGCTAGTTTAATATATAGCAGGACTAGTGTATCAGAGTGCAGTCTGTATCTGTAAGAGCTCAAGGAAGAGCTGTGCTTTTATCTGTGATAATGATGTCATTGATGACTTCACTGCTGGTGAATAGGAGCTGCAGTTTCTATCCTGGCCACTAGAGGTCTCTGTGAGAGCTATATTATTATTATTATTATTATTATTATTATTATTATTATTATTATTTATTTCTTAGCAGACACCCTTATCCAGGATGACTTACAATTGTTACACGATATCACATTATACATTATACAGATATCACATTATTTTTTACATACAATTACCCATTTATACAAGATTTAATATATAGCAGGAGTGTATCAAAATTAAATGGCGGCAAGGTGGCGTGGTGGTTAGCGCTGCTGCCTCACAGCTTCAGGGTCCTTGGTTTGATTCCGGCCTCAGGGGCCAGGCGGCCTCTGTGTGGAGTTTGCATGTTCTCCCCATGTTTGAATGGGCTTCCTCCCACAGTCCGAAGACATGCTGGCTAGGTGGATTGGACTCTCTAAATTGCCCCTTATTTGTCCTGCGATGGACTGGTGTCCCATCCAGGGTGTAGTCTTGCCTTGCTCCCTATGTCTGCCGGTTTAGGCTTCAACTCATTGCAACTCTCTATAGGATTAAGCTATAGGTTACAGATAATGGATGGATGTATCAGAGTTGTATCTGTGATTTTCTCTGTGATGATGATGTCACTGGTGATGAATAGGAGCTGCAGTTTCTATTCTGGCCACTAGAGGTCTATGTGAGAGCTCTAGATTTAATATATAGCAGGACTAGAGTATCAGACTGTCATCTGTATCTGTGATGATGATGATGTCATTGAAGACTGAGCCCCCTGTCTCAGGCAGTGTTGCTCACTGCAGCAATAGATTTTAGTTGTGAAATTATCCAGGAGGCAAAATACAGAACAACTCAATCTGGGTAAAACACTGACTTAAATAAGCAAGGCAGGCACACAACACATTAGTAGGTGAAATAATACAGAGTTTTACTTTCTTGTTAAATTAACTTCACAAATAACAGTGACAGTTATCTACCAAGATTTAAACAAAAATAGGAATAGTTTTTTTTTCAGAGGAGTTTGAACTGCAGTGTACAGAAATGAAGGTTGATAGGATAAATTGATAGAAGAAATAAGTTGATGTTAGTTATTAAATGACTAAAAAAATTTAAAGCAAGGCCCTTGCATACAGAGGATTTCAGCTTGTGTATTTTATACCTCTGTTACAGCTTGTACCCTCACCAGGAGAAGCGGATGGGTGGATGGAAGGATGGATGGATGGATGTTACAGCTTGTACCCTCACCAGGAGAAGCGGATGGATGGATGGATGTATGTTAGGGCTTGTACCCTCACCAGGAGAAGCGGATGGATGGATGGATGGATGGATGGATGTTACAGCTTGTACCCTCACCAGGAGAAGCGGGTGGATGGATGGATGGATGGATGGATGGATGTTACAGCTTGTACCCTCACCAGGAGAAGAGGATGGATGGATGGATGTTACAGCTTGTACCCTCACCAGGAGAAGCAGATGGATGGATGGATGGATGGATGGATGTTACAGCTTGTACCCTCACCAGGAGAAGCGGATGGATGGATGGATGGATGGATGGATGGATGTTACAGCTTGTACCCTCACCAGGAGAAGCAGATGGATGGATGGATGGATGGATGGATGGATGTTACAGCTTGTACCCTCACCAGGAGAAGCAGATGGATGGATGGATGGATGGATGGATGGATGTTACTGCTTGTTTGTAATGATCTTTTTACGGTATAACCCTTTTTCATACTCGTTTATTGTTTTTTCAGCGGGCTACAGTACTTTCAGCATCAGTAGTTTTATCTGTTGTTTACTCTCACTTTATCACTTATTGTTAAAAATGACTACATTGATTACAGGCTGATAAAATGACTACATTGATTACAGGCTGATAAAATGATTCCATTGATTACAGGCTGATAAAATGATTACATTGATTACAGGCTGATAAAATGACTACATTGATTACAGGCTGATAAAATGACTATATTGATTACAGGCTGATAAAATGATTACATTGATTACAGGCTGATAAAATGACTAGATTGATTACAGGCTGATAAAATGATTACATTGATTACAGGCTGATGAAATGATTACATTGATTACAGGCTGATAAAATGACTACATTGATTACAGGCTGATAAACTCACAACATTGATTACAGGCTGATAAAATGATTCCATTGATTACAGGCTGATAAAATGATTACATGGATTACAGGCTGATAAAATGATTACATGGATTACAGGCTGATTAAACGATAACATCCGAAGAATCCGACCCTTCCTCACCAACTATGCCACCCAGCTCCTGGTCCAGGCCTTGGTACTCTCCCGTCTAGACTACTGCAACTCCCTCCTGGCTGGCCTCCCTGCGTCCGCCACCCGTCCGCTCCAGCTCATCCAGAACTCCGCTGCCCGCATGGTGTTCTCTCTGCCTCGCTTCTCCCACGCAACTCCACTATTCCGCTCACTCCACTGGCTACTGATCACAGCTCGCATCCAGTTCAAGACTCTTGTACTAGCCTACAGATGCCTTGACCAGACTGCACCCAGCTACCTCCAGACCCTCATCTCTCCCTACACCCCCACTCGACCTCTCCGCTCCGCCTGCACTAGAAGACTGGCTCTACCTCCTCTATGCTCCCCTGCCTCCATAGCCCGCTCCTTCTCCACCCTCACTCCGCAGTGGTGGAATGACCTACCTACAGATGTCAGGACCGCCCAGTCCCTGACCACATTCGGCGCCTCCTTAAGACTCACCTCTTCAGACAGCACCTGTAGAACTCCTCTGTTTCTCCCCTGGGACACTTTCACCCTTCCTTAAATGTGCTTTACTTGCTCTTATCTGCCCCTATTTTACTGCATTTAATCCTGTACTTCAGAGTACTGTAATCTGCCAAGTGTTTAATCTGTAGTATTTGGTATTTAATCATATCTTGATGTAACTATCACTGTCACTTTTATCTGCTGTATTATTGAATTGTATTTTGTCACACTTGTACTTGCTTGAACTAGTCATTGTATTTATCTTGCTCTTATTGTATTATTACTTGTACTGTAACACTTGAAATGTATTTGCTTACGATTGTAAGTCACCCTGGATAAGGGCGTCTGCTAAGAAATAAATAATAATAATAAAATAATAATTACATTGATTACAGGCTGATAAAATGACTACATTGATTACAGGCTGATAAAATGACTACATTGATTACAGGCTGATAAAATGATTCCATGCTGATAAAATACAATATATTAAAAGAAATGTCCAGGATGGTCGAGGATAGACCGTAACTGACCTACAGTACAGCAGCTGATCTGTGCTGTGTGTTTCCAGGCAAGTGACCGCGGGGGCGACACTATTAACATTAAAAACAAACTTGCACCAACGCTACACTACAGGCTAGCATTAGGTATCCTGCAGCGTCATTCAGTAACTGTGTAGAGTGGAAACAGTCGCTCTAATCTGGTGTATTATTGTTATTGTATAGGGAGGTGATTTTTTGGGTTAGAGTCTATGCACGGGATGATATTTATTTATTTATTTATTTTTTTTTTTTTCATTTTCTTTTCCTTTTATTTTTTACAGGATAATATATTTAGACACAAGATAACAAGAGGTTATAATTATTATAAACTGGAGCAGGCAGCAAACACAAAACTGCTTATACAGCAGCAGCTGCAGATCTGACAGGAAGAAAAATCTCTTCTGGTGCACCTTCCTCCATAGCCCTGTGTTGACTCACAGGTTACAAAATGTTCTTTATGTCAGAATTAACCTCCTCCAGTTTTGCTAGGTCTAATTCTCCAGTTTCCACCAGCTTGCGAATTTCTTGTGCTCTTTCAGTTGGACTCCCTTTATGAAGTTTTTTGGCATTTAAACCAATGAGCATGACATCCCAAACTACAAACGCTCCAGAAGCAACACCTCCGACTACTCCGCCTGTGCTTTTGAGCGTCACAGCAGCAGCAGCATCAAGCAGGCCTGCAGCAGCACTGCCAGCAGACGCAGCAGTAGCAGCATCATCAATCAGGCTTGCAAGAACACGACCACCATTAACAACAGAAGCACCAACAGCAGCCCCAGCAACAGCACTACTAGCAGCACCATCATCACTCAGGTTTGGGGTCACACCAGCAGCAGCATCAAGACTTACAGCAGCATCAATAACAGCATCTGCAGCAGCAACGACAGCAGCATCAACCAGGCCTGCAGCAGCAGCAGCAGCAGAAAGACATGTTTTAACAGTGCTTGTTAAATCAGCTTCCTCTATATTCCAATTACATTGTGGGAGTGCAATTTTGCACGATTTACGAAGTGCTATGATTTTAGTGTAAATTATTTCCAGTATTTCCATTACTCTCTTATTAGCCTTGTTATCACTTACATGCTTTCCTATTTGTGCGCCACCACTGGTGACTGCCCCAGCTAGAGCAGTCACAATGCCTGCAATGGACAGTCTAAGGTAGGCTCCAAAAGTAACAGGAGCCAGACAAATCCCTACAATGTTCAGGACCCCTCCGACTACACCAGCAGAGCTCCCTGTGGTCTTGGTGATGGTACAGTCCCTGTCCACCTTGTCCAGTCCATCAGCAATCTTACTGAGGTCTGTGAGGAGTTTTTTAATCTCCTGCTTCTCCTTTTCGTACTCCTTGACAAACTCCTCCATGAGCTTGATTCTTCGTTGGGCCTCTTCATGGTTCATGCTGCAAAGGTTCAGAATCATGTTACTTTACCGCAGTGCTGCTGAGACAAACATCCAGGTATTATTCAAACCAATGTTTTATTGAAATGTATCTGAGCACAGAAATCAAATGTTGGTATTTACTGAAGCGTCCTAGAGCCAATGAAAAAGAAAAGAAAAAAAGAGCTCCTATGTAGGAATGTTTTTCATCTCCTATGTAGGACTTTTTATCTCTAGATAAAAAGTCCTATGTAGATCCTTTTTTTTTAAATCTTCATTGGCACTAGGATGCTTCTATAGGCATTTGCCAGAAATTACTAAAATTAAAATAAAATAAAAAAATCAGTAATGAATAGGAGCTGCAGTTTCTATCCTGGCCACTAGAGGTCTTGGCCAGAGCTCTATATAGATTTAAAGACCCAGTGACTTGGGATTTGATGTTTTCCAAAAACATGAAAAAATAATATAAACAGGTCTCACTTGAACATATAATCACATTCATTTCACCAGATTATGTTTAATCGCACTACAATTAATCAAATTATACCCAGAAATACTCAGAGGGAACTCTCCATTTCCTGGTTTGGGGCTAGGACTACTGTGACATCATTCAGGGAGAAACCCATGGATTACTTGCATCTGTCAGTATGGCTGACAGCAACATTTCCAGTGAGAGTAGCGTTATTTTATCAGTTTCTGACACATTTATGAATGTGAACGAAGTAGTAATTGTGGATCTGATCGAGGAAGAAAATGGGGATTGTCTGCCGTATCAATTCAAGCCGTATGTCTCTGAATCTGAAGGGGCAAACTCAGAGAGAGACTCCCACTCCACGGACTGAGTAGAGGGACAGCAGGTGTCTGTGGAGAATCAGCATCTTGACAAAACAGAATGGTTAATAAAAACCCTTACGTTTAACATTGATACATAAAATGTTGCATAGGTACCCAAAATTGTATAGTTATGTCCTTTGGTTCCTAAACTTTCTTAGCTCAAGCAGGCTCTTCGAAACAAATATGATTCCTGGCTGAGGCCCCCACCCAATGGATCACTATTGTTAGTCTTTAAAACGCCTTTATCGTAATTATTATTATTAAGTAATTTAGCTGCAGACATCTTGATCCAATGTGACTTAGCTACATGTTTTTTTTTCAAACAAACATAAAATCTACTACATACAGGACTACGTCACAACATTATGGTAACATCGCTACCATAAATGTACTTAGCCACTGTGACAGACCCGGAGGCGATATGGTAAGTTTCAAAGGTTTTTATTTAAATACACAACACAACAATAAACAAACACACCACTCTCCACTTGCTCGACTAAAGACAGTGCACTTTCCTCCCCTATATACAATGTGACGTGACTTAATCAATAAACATCCCCACATTCCAAACGTGAACAATCAACACCAACATTCACATGAGAAAACAACACAAACACACACGCACACAGTCACTCACCTCCCCTTTGTGCGAAGCACTACATGGCCTCAAAGGCCACCTCCCCTCTTAAAAATCCAAAGTTTGGGTGGGTGGGCGGGAATGTAATTTGTCCCTTCTTGGGACATCTCCTGGCCCCCAGCTGTTGACTTCTCTGTTTGTGGCCGTGGAGGGGCTGAGGCTGCCGGCTCCTCCAGCAGCGGTGGTGGGGCTGGTGCTGACCACTCAGAGGGAGGCTGTGGCTGTGCTGGCTCCCTCTGTCCTAGCGGCTGTGCTGATTTGTGCCGAGCTCCCCTCAGCAGCATGAACAGGGGCTGCTGGAGAACAACAGCATCCTGCCCTTCTCCCCCCCTTTCAGAAAAATTTGGGGGTGTGAGCCTGCAACTCCTGACGGGACGGCAGCGATGGCTCCTCCACCTCAGGCTCATGGGAGGACAGCAACGGCTTGTTCCAGCTCGGCCGTGGCGCCTCACTCAGCTTCCGGGCAGCCCATTCCGCCTCCCCACAAGGGAAGGGGCAGCTGGGGGTTGAGTGCCCAAAGTCGGCACAAGCACGGCGCTGCTTCATGTGTTGCACTCACCAATTGGCTGAGCCTGGTGCATGCACTGATTGCAGGGAGGGGCTCGGCAGGCTTGTCATTCGGTCTCCCTATCGTGGACTAAACAGACAGAGATGTGTTGTTCTGTGTTTGGTTTGTCTCTACACTGTGTTTGAGTTCTAAAGACTGAAGAAGGACCAGGCCGGACGCTGTTTAGCCCGGACTACCCTGCGGCCTTCTTGTTCTAAAGGATTTTGCTACTATAATCCTCGAGGAGGGAGCCCCGTTGTGAACGGTTGTGAGTGAGCCAGCTGCTTGGAAGACCCGATCTCACTTCCGGGTTACATGAGGTTCGCCCACGTGTTGTTTTGTTTTTTGTTTAATTGTTTTGCTTAACTCTTTTCTTTTTGTCCTTTCAGAAACCGCCCCATTTTTACTGTTAACTTTGTGCCCAGCACTCACTCTAGTAACAGGGTATGTAATCTATACTGTACGTGAAGTGGAATGTTATCATCACTCGGGAAAGAACATCCACAAGTTGAACGATTAAAAAAAAAAATATATATATATATATATATATATATATATATATATATATATATAAAATAGTTAAAAAAAGAAAAACATTCGTATTATATATAGTTGTTTATTTTAATTGTAATTACAATTTACCCCGTTTTTGTTATATTGCCTAATGGTATATAATTTAACCCTTTGTGGTCCTATGTCGGACCAGGTCCGACATTGCAATTATTCCAATCCGGTCCAATGTCAGACCCTGTCCGACATCATCAAAAAGACGCAAGAAAAGCGAGAAAAGCCGAAAAAAGGGCGTATCTCATGAATAGTCATCAGCGCTCAGAGAAGATCATGGACATTTGCAGAGCTTTTTTGAGATGTTATAGTAATAAAATAATGACTTGGATCGCATTATTGAGGCGTTTGGTGATAAAATGAGTGATCAAGAGATGATTGATCGGTTTGTACGACTATTATTATTATTATTATTTATTTATTAGCATATGAGAAAGCGATAGTGAACGAAAGGGTGGGGCGGGGCTGGAGATGCCTAGTGAGTGCTTTGTTGATATGCAGAGCCTTTTAAACCCGTTTGACTATGAAAAAAAAAATACTTTTAAACAGAGCGTCCAAAATTAACTGCTCGTGTGAAAATAAATTGGACCTGACGCACCTGACATGCACTTAATAAATGGAATGCAAAGGGTTAAGCACGAAACAAGCATTCAGGGACTTTAGCAATATACACATGCAGGGTGGGAGTTTTTAAGATTTGTGTTAAACTTTTAAGCTTTACTTTTTATGATTTCCCATGTAATTTTCTTTTGTTAAATCTTTTCGCATATTTGCTACGGACCGCCTGAAACTTCCCTGTAATCCAAAGTTTGGGAACCACTGCTTTAGTTAATAATATTGATATATGAATTGCTATAATATCTGCAATAATAAACCAAACACTGCAAATTGCTGCTGACATTTATTTAACATATCTTTCTCTATATACGTATGTACAGTATAGTATATTACACTCCACCCCCTGCCAGCAGTGCACACCAACCCCATACAGGCACTCTGGGTGACGGCTGTGTTCATCCCTACCTGACAGAGTGGTCTAGGACTGCAGTGCTATGGCAAGCTGAATTATCATTTAGAGATATCTCTAAATGCATTTAAAGACATCTGAAAATGATTTACAGAAATATGTAAATGGAACTTAAATTAGATATCTAAAATGCATTTGGAGATATCTTTAATTCATTTACAGATATCTCTAAATAATTTTCTGTGAAAATGCACTACACAGTGTAAGAAAGGGGGCAGTGTCACTTTAAGAAATGGCGGGTGGTATTAACCCTTTGCGGTCCATTTATTAATTCTGCGTCAGACTCGCCAGGTCTAATTAATTTTTACACGCGCATTTAATTTTAGACGCTCTGTTTAAAAGTATTTTTTTCCCACAGTCAAACGGGTTTAAATGGCCCTGCATATCAACAAAGCACTCGCTAGGGATCTCCAGCCCCGCCCCACCCTTTCGTTTGCTATCGCTTTCACATATGCTAATAAATAAATAATAATAATAATAATAGTCGTACATTCCGATCAATCATCTCCCTATGACTCGTTTTATCACCAAACTCCTCAATATGCAATCCAAGTCATTATTTTATTGCTATAACATCTCAAAAAAGCTCTGCAAATGTCCGTGATAGTCTCTGAGCGCTGATACTCTACTTCCAGCTTGTTTCCATACGACCGCCCCATCTGATGCCAATGCGGAACTATGACTATTCATGAATACGCTTTTTTTTTTTATCGGCTTTTCTCGGCTCCTTTCGTTCCCACTCGGCCATTGAATGGTTTTCTCGGCTTTTTCCGTTGAAAAACCGACTTTTTTGCGTTTTTTGCGTTTTTAAAATGATGTCGGACAGGGTCCGACAAAGGACCTGGTGGGAATAATTGCAACAAAGGACCGCAAAGGGTTAAACAGATACAATTCCCCGGGTGCTCAGGTTAGCGGAATAATAATAATAATAATAATAATCATAATAATAATAATAATAATAATAATGAAAGTCAATGTTTTTTGCTGATAAAAGAAAGACAACTTACCTTTACACACGGAATAACTGTACCCGGGTCACGTCTGTCCAGTGAAGTCAAGATCCACACACAAACAGGGCTTTTAGCTCACAACAGGTATACTTCCAGTTTGAAATACACCATTTTCCTCAGGTTCTTTGAATTTGTTTCTCCCATATACGCTGCATACTTAGATTTTGTCGTTTATTAACCTGCTTGGAACAACCGGCTACAATACAAATATGAGGCATTCTAAGATTAAACAGTGGCCTGTCTCGGTCAAAATATATTTCTCTGTACGTATACCTTATCTCTGTACGTATCTTCCAGCGGCTTCAAAACCGAGAAGGGAAGTTGCACCTGCCACATTAAAATGTGCATTTTATTAAAAAAAAAAAAACTAGATCATTGCCAACTATTTTAAATCTCGTTTGGGAATACTTGTTAGTCATACATTATGTTTTTTAAAAGTGGTTCGGACCATGTAAGTGGGTCTTTAATATACAGCAGGAGTGTATCAGAGGTGAATATGTAAGAGCTCAAGGAAGAGCTGTGAGTTTCTCTGTGATGATGATATCATTCATGGGGTTTCCATGCAAGTCTTTTTTTTAACTCGAGACATTTACATGAAAAAAATGTCTTGTATAAAGTGCTTTTTTTGGGTTTCCATTCGCTCAGTTTATTTTACTTGAGTAAACCAGGCTTTTCACCTGATGTCATGCAAATGAATGGGAAAGGTGGGGGTTGATATTTAAATTAACTATGCGTAAAGTACTTGTGCTGTTTTTGAAGATTACAAGTGACATTTTGTGAAAATTTTGTGAAAATGTGCTTTCCATGCGCAGAGAACTGGTACACAAGTGAATCTAAGCAGCTGTAACAAAGCAAAATACCTCCTGCCTGGTTGGTTAATAATGTATTTTACTGCTCTTGCCCAAATTATTTTTCAAATGTCATTAGTGGGGTGTCATGTCGTTAGTAGTGAATACTGTTTCAAATAAACTCTGAGGTATAAAATGAAACCTACCAACAGGTATTGCAGATCACCATGGCTGAAAACCGGCGGAGACTTCATATACAGTATATATATATATATATATATATATATATATATATATATATATATATATATATATATATATATATATATATATATATATATATATACTTTCATTCAGGCAATACAGCATATAGGGGATCAGGTGACGCTGCATATACTACTCTGGCTTAGAAACCCTACCAGTCCAGACGGCTGTCAGCTGCTGAGGAAGCATTCAACACCACGTTTGGGCAAATACGGGTAGTGGGCACTTGAAAGGGAGGTGGTGGATACTCATGAAACGGACTGAACTGCAGCATTCATTTGTTCCCAAAATTGCCGCTGCCTGCTGTATCCTGCACAAACTCTTGTCAACAACAAAATGAGGTGTTCAGGAATCAGTGGCTGCCTGTGAGACAGAAGGGAAGGTTACAGTCTCACGAGAGAAAAGCGGCACTGCCTTTCACAACAAGCCAAAACAAGCACAACCCATGTTAGAGTATTGGTGTTTATGCAAATTACAACCCGCGACTCTAAAAAAAAAGAAGCCCAATTCCACTTATTATAAGCAGACTTGGCAATTGTGAAGGTTACCTCAACCACCAGTTTCAATCGGGCAGGAGCGATCTGAGGCGGCTCGTGCTGTCAGAGATTCTCTCCTTTCTTTTAAATTGTGTTGGATTTGCTGTTGTGTTAAATATTAATGATGCAAACAAATAAAACACAATCAATACGTTCATTTGCAATTTTATTTGTTCAGTTCTGATACCGATCAACAACTTGTTGGATGTTTGTTGCGCTGTTTTGGGCGATCGTGCTGTCTCATGATATCCAGTTCACAAACTACATTTACTAACGTGGAGGGAAGATACGTGTTGTCTTTGGACATAGCTGGGATCAAAAACAGGACGGGAATTAATTCAGTTACATTTAAGCAGCTGACTTGCTCTTCGTGTTTAACTTTAGCGTAGTTTTTAATACTATAACAAGGGCATAACACAGTTCATGGTAAGTGGTTTTATACAGATCTGTAAACCCACAAGAGATATACAACATGACAGACCAGACACAGCAAAAACAATTTAAAAAAGCTGTCCTCATTATCCTTAAGGTGAACTACACCACTGCGAACCATAAAATCACCCATCAGCCACTACTTTCCACAGTAACAACTGACCTGCTCCTTTGCAATATTTATAGTTAAGGATAAACACGCTCTCTAACATTTTCATGTGAAATGTGGGTTTCCATGCGAAACTGGGCGTGGATTTTCCCGTGTGTTTCGTCATTTACACAAGTAAATGAGATTTACCCTATCCCTCTCTTTGGCCGTTTTTTTGGCCACAAACCTGAATTACACGAGCAATTCTCCCAAACGTGCACGCGCATCACCATTTCACGTGTAAATTGACCAGCATGGTCCCTGGTTCAAATCCCACCTCAGCCACTGACTCATTGTGTGACCCTAAGCAAGTCACTTAACCTCCTTGTGCTCCGTCTTTCGGGTGAGATGTAATTGTAAGTGACTCTGCAGCTGATGCATAGTTCACACACCCTAGTCTCTGTAAGTCGCCTTGGATAAAGGCGTCTGCTAAATAAACAAATAATAATAATGGAAACCCCATGATTGATGACTTCACTGTGGTGAATAGGAGCTGCAGTTTCTATCCTGGCCACTAGAGCTCCCTGTGAGAGCTGTATATAGGTTTAATATATCGCAGGAGTGTATCAGAGTTGAATATGTAGTGTATCTAAGAGTTCAAGGAAGAGCTGCGATTTTATCTGTGATGATGATGTTGATGTCATACATTACACATTAATTACTGTAAACAGGATTTTTTGATGGCCTTCAAGGCACATTTATGCGGCAACAAATTGTGTGTTTTTGTTCTTTTAATGTATGTTGGCACCGTGTGTATTTTCTGAATATTATATTTCACATTGGCAAATTCATGTTGCAGATTTTTGATAGATGCAAAATTTGTAAAAAAAAAATTACTTGTGAAATGTTCTTGTTTTCCAGTATACCAGGATTGTATCAGAGTTGAATATGTTTACATTTTAAAAATCTGAAATGAAATGTTATTTCGGTGTTTGTGTAAATGATTTTGCTCAAATTGTGAAATGTAAAATATTATTATTATTATTATTATTATTATTATTATTATTATTATTATTATTATTTCTTACCTTTGCAAGCACATCCACCCTGTCAATGTATTAGAGAGTACTGGGGAAGGGCAGGTTTTGTGTTAATGTGGGGAAATCATTACAGATGAACCTCAGTTTTCATTTGATTGTTCAGCTCACAAAAAGTAATTCTTATTTTAGGAAATTATGTCTATAACCTGCCTGGAGAACCCTAGCTGCCCAAATCACGTGACAGTGTGACCTGGTCAGGAGGGAGGTGGAGAAAATGAATGGCAATTTACATTTTCTCTTCTGGAAATCTAACCTTAAATAAAAAAAAAACAAACCTTTTCAGTTCCTCCCCCATCTTCCTCATCCGTTCCTCCTTCAGCTGCCTCAGTTTCTCCTCCATCTTCCTCCATATTGTCTCTATCTCACTCAGTGTGACCTCCTCCTCCAGTGTCTTCTTGATCTCACGCTGTTTCTTCTCAATCTCTCTCCTCGGCATCATCCTACTCATCCAACACATCTTTCTCAGTTTTTCCTCCATCTCTCTCCTCAGTGTGTTCTCTATCACTCTGAGCCACCTCTCCTTCGCCCATTTCATCCGTCTCTCCTCCATCGTTTTCATTTTCACCCCCATCTCTCTCTGTTTCTCCTGCATCTCCCCCCATTCCTCTTCCTGCTCATCCACTCTGTTGAGAGAATCACACACACACATCAATAATCCTCATCATTAACAATCATGTTGCTGTTCATTAAAAACACAACCTCCCCTGACAAGGTGAAGCCCCCTCCTCCACTTCCTGTGAGTCTAATTGAAGAGGTTCTGCTGCTAAACCTGCACTTGAGTCTCATGATCAGGAGTGTTTCATATTAAACTGGATCAAGCTCTTTACTGTTCCTAACTCTCCTGACTCTGGAGTCAGTCCTGTCCATGTCTGTTTCTAAATCACTTCATCACTCACTCAGCCCCCAGTTAGTTGGATTTCTCCTCTGGACACAGTGTTTCCACAATGCTGCTGCTAAACCTGCACTTGAGTCTCATTATCAGGAGTGTTTTATATTAAACTGGATCAAGCTCTTTACTGTTCCTAACTCTCCTTGGAGTCAGTCTTGTCCATGTCTGTTTCTAAATCACTTCATCACTCACTCAGGCTCCAGTTAGCTGGATTTCTCCTCTGGACACAGTGTTTCAATAATGCTGCTGCTAAACCTGCACTTGAGTATCATTATCAGGAGTGTTTCACGGGCAGCAGTGTAGAGTAGTGGTTAGGGCTCTGGACTCTTGATCGGTGGGTTGTGGGTTCAATCCCAGGTTGGGGACACTGCTGCTGTACCCTTGAGCAAGGTACTTTACCTAGATTGCTCCAGTAAAAACCCAACTGTATAAATGGGTAATTGTATGTAAAAATAATGTGTAAAAAATAATGTGATACCTTGTAGCAAGTGAAAGTCGCCCTGGTTAAGGGTGTCTGCTAAGAAATAAATAATAATAAACTGGAGCAGGCGTGAAATTCTCAACAAAGAAGTGCAGGTACTCATATTCACAGACGGGTGTAAACATTTTAAAAAGGGAGACAATTTGAGTGCAAATGAATAAATACTTTTAAAATGCATACATATCGGTACATGATACATTTATTAATACAAAATAAGCCATACAAAATAACTGATCAATTATAACCGATTCACCATAAACAAATAAGCTGAACATACTGAAAGCGTTGCATCCTCTGCATGTATCATTCAGACATGTACTGTAATATAACACTTAAATTAAACCTTAAATGACAAGCATTAATAGATATTACACTGTGCAGTGACTGCTGTAGAGAGGGAGTTTTGTTTCAAGATATCCTAAAAAAGGGATGATGTTATAAAAAATGGTATAAAAAACAACTGTGCTATGAAAAAAATATACAAAAAGGTCGTCAAACAATATGGACTAAAATCCCCCTCAAATGTATTATGTACAGGCACTACTATGACTAATGATGTACTTGACTTTTTAATCTGCCGTTTTAATCTGCATAGTATTCTCTGAAATGATCGCCATACTTTCCAGACCCTGGGTACTCACCCACAACAGGACCTGGCCATGTTACAATAATGTCTTACAATAATGCTACTTGTCTTAGCAGACGCCCATATCCAGGGTGACTTACAATTGTTACAAGATATCACATTATTTTTACATACAATTACATTTTATTTCTTTTTTGTACTTCTTACTTGTCTTACAATAATATGTTCTGTATGCTTCTCCGTTATGCTTCTGTGTAGATTAATTACCATGATCTATTCCAGAAAAAAAAAAATTCAGACAAAAACAGTATAAAAGTAGACTTTTTATTTTATTTTATCCCTGGTATTGTGGTTTCTGCTCAAGAAACAGTGTGGCAAAAGAGTGGTTTAAAACTGTGGTTTACTTCCTTTTCTTTAGATTTACACACAAGTGAAAACTCATATTTAACTTAAATAAACTCTTCAAAATGCTTTAGAAAAGGGGGCTGTACAAAGAAAACCAAAACGGTGAGTTTTTTTTTTCTTTTATTACAGTCCTCAACATAACAAAAAATACTAGGATCACAACAAAACAAAATATTGATCACTATGCTTAACATGTACCTTGCAAGCTGGGCCAGTGTTTGAAAAGCGTGAAGCACACCTCCATCTGTATCCCGATTCTGACTCACTTACCAAATCTGAAGCAGCACTTTGATCCTGTTTTTTATGTTATTGTTAATCCCTACTGTCCCCCACATCACTTACCATGTTAGCAAATTTCTCACAAATTTTGGCAATGTGCCACCCAATTTCCGGCAGCGAAACTGCTGCGGGGGAAGCTGGTCTCCTGACCTCCCCCTTCTTCATGGCCGCCAGCTCCCCTCCGTGGGGCTCCGGCCACCGTGTTTCCTGCCACGGAAATGCGGCTGGGGGAGCTGGTCTCCTGACCTCCCCCCCCTTTCTTCATGGCCGGCAGCTCTCCTTCATGGAGCTCCGGCCACAGTGTAGCGACCCGAGGCAAAGCAGGACCCTCGACGACCCCAAGCGACGGCAGCAGCAGCGGACCCTCGGGAGGCGACGGCAGCAGCAGCGGACCCTCGGCAGGCGACGGCAGCAGCAGCGGACCCTCGGCAGGCGACGGCAGCAGCAGCGGACCCTCGGGAGGCGAACTCGGGAGGGGAGCCCCTGGCCATAGAGGCGGCAGCGGGAGCTCCACTTCTCCCTCGTACCCTGTACTCTGTGTGGAGCAAAAGGCAGCCCCAGGTGATGCGGAGCGACAGGCAGCCCCAGGCGATGCGGAGCGACAGGCAGCCCCAGGCGTCGCGGGCGACAGGCAGCCCCAGGCGTCGCGGGCGACAGGCAGCCCCAGGCGATGCGGGCGACAGGCATCCTTGGGCAGGCGAGGCAGGCATCCTTGGGCAAAGCGAGGCAGGCATCCTTGGGCAAAGCGAGGCAGGCATCCTTGGGCAAAGCGAGGCAGGCATCCTTGGGCAAAGCGAGGCAGGCATCCTTGGGCAAAGCGAGGCAGGCATCCTTGGGCAAAGCGAGGCAGGCATCCTTGGGCAAAGCGAGGCAGGCATCCTTGGGCAAAGCGAGGCAGGCATCCTTGGGCAAAGCGAGGCAGGCATCCTTGGGCAAAGCGAGGCAGGCATCCTTGGGCAAAGCGAGGCAGGCATCCTTGGGCAAAGCGAGGCAGGCATCCTTGGGCAAAGCGAGGCAGGCATCCTTGGGCAAAGCGAGGCAGGCATCCTTGGGCAAAGCGAGGCAGGCATCCTTGGGCAAAGCGAGGCAGGCATCCTTGGGCAAAGCGAGGCAGGCATCCTTGGGCAAAGCGAGGCAGGCATCCTTGGGCAAAGCGAGGCAGGCATCCTTGGGCAAAGCGAGGCAGGCATCCTTGGGCAAAGCGAGGCAGGCATCCTTGGGCAAAGCGAGGCAGGCATCCTTGGGCAAAGCGAGGCAGGCATCCTTGGGCAAAGCGAGGCAGGCATCCTTGGGCAAAGCGAGGCAGGCATCCTTGGGCAAAGCGAGGCAGGCATCCTTGGGCAAAGCGAGGCAGGCATCCTTGGGCAAAGCGAGGCAGGCATCCTTGGGCAAAGCGAGGCAGGCATCCTTGGGCAAAGCGAGGCAGGCATCCTTGGGCAAAGCGAGGCAGGCATCCTTGGGCAAAGCGAGGCAGGCATCCTTGGGCAAAGCGAGGCAGGCATCCTTGGGCAAAGCGAGGCAGGCATCCTTGGGCAAAGCGAGGCAGGCATCCTTGGGCAAAGCGAGGCAGGCATCCTTGGGCAAAGCGAGGCAGGGAGTCAGGACAAGCTGGGGTGCGGGTTTTGGCCCTCTTCTCGGCCACTGCGGCCGGGCGGTTCTTCCCATGCTTTCCTCAGCAGCCTATGCAAGGGCTGCTGAGGACCGCCAGCATCTAGTCCTGGTTTCTCTGGTGAAGGGAGAGGCAGCTCCTGCTCCTCTCCTCGTGGACGGTGGGGAAGTGATACCAGCAGGCATTCATCCTCTGCTGGTTGGGGAAGTGTTACCAGCAGGCATTCATCCTCTGCTGGTGGGGAAAGTGATACCAGCAGGCATTCCTCCTCTGCTGGTGGGGTTGGCGGAGGCAGAGGCAGCTCCTGCTGCTCTGCTCCTGCCGATGGAGGTGGCGAAGGTGGGACCAGCAGGAATTCACCCTCTGCTGGTGGAGGTGGGAGCTGCAAGCAGTCCTCCCATGGCAATGGAGGTGGAACCAGCAGGAATTCACCCTCTGCTGGTGGAGACTGGGGCTGTGGACGCTCTACCTTCCCCTTTTTGGGCCGTGGACGCACCGACTCCTCCCTCTTGGGCTGTGGACACACCGACTCCTCCCTCTTGGGCTGTGGACGCACCGACTCCTCCCTCTTGGGCTGTGGATGCACCGACTCCTCCCATTCAGGCGTAGGACGTTCGGGCTCCTCCCATTCAGGCGTAGGACGTTCGGGCTCCTCCCACTCAGGTGTAGGACGTTCGGGCTCCTCCCACTCAGGCGTAGGACGTTTGGGCTCCTCCCTCTTGGGTGCTGGAGATGGCCGGGTCTGGTCCACTGCCCAGAACCACTCTGCAGCATCCCCCACTCGACCCTGGTTCCACGCCTCTTCAAACTGGGGATCCCCGTAGGGCAGTCCTCCCTGACGTGCCCAAACTTCGAGACAGGCCGCACATGGGAGCCCCCTCCTTCCTCCACTGCTCCTGTTCAGCTGCCCAGTCCGGGGTCCAAACTTAGTTGGCACCGGGACCACCACCTCTTGTTCAGCTGCTGTGGTTGCTGTTGTTGCCGCTGTTGTTGGGGCGGTGGGAGCAGCAGTCTACCTCCCCCTGCTGGTGGTGGAGACTGAAGCGACCCCTGCTCCTCCCTCTCCTGGACAGGGCAGCGGGCCACGTAGTGCTTACCTCCACAGATGGGGCATAGCTGGGGTAGCTGTCCGAGGGGGTACCAGGGGCAGTTGGTGCTGGAATGCCCAGGCTTAGCACAGCAGTAACACCCGGGCTGCTGTTCTTCCGGCTGATGTTGGGACTGCTGCCTTCTCATCCTCCTCTTTCTTCCCATTTCTTTTCCTTTTCAAAAAAAAAAAAACAAAACCTGCGGTTCCCGCTCTGGCCTGAGTCCTGGAGGCGCTGTTTTCCCGGTTCTGACACCACGTGTGACAGGATGACTGGGCGGTGACGTCACGGCAGAAGCAGGAACAAAAACAACAGAGAGAGGTGGAGTTTGGTGTAGCTGAGCGAATGCTTTCGCTCAGCATTTAATAAATAAACAGACAGAAAATAAAAGGTTTAAACACAAGAACACAGGACACGGCACTTGCGCCAAAATAAACAGACAAACAAAACGAACTACACAGACAAACACGGTGAGCTGCTACTTTACTTTCTCCTTCTCCACATCCCGTTCTCCACTCACTGAACACACAACCCCGAGTGAGTGAAAACATGCAGCTTTTATGCAGTTGTACCGAGACTCGATTGCTAGTCAATCATTCAATTGGAATCTCGGTACAACTGCACGTGAATTAATTAAGTGCACTCCCGTGACCACACATTACATTTTAACCAGCACGTGAAGTAATTTGTGCCCTCCTCGTGCCTAAATATAAATCTACATTTTTAAATCACACGTGAAACACAGACCCGTTTATATCCCGTGTACCGATGACTATACACCAACATTTACACACAACACGTAACATATAATACACAGGGGGGGCACTTTGCCACACTGCGCTATCCAATATCTAACCTTTAATAAACCGAAAGAGTACTGATCATACTCTGATTCGTAAAAAAACTTTAAATACATGAGTCTGTGAATTTCTTGAGTACTATATTAGTCATCTGAATATACTGCGGGTCCAGAGCACGAACTATATCCCACTAGGAGTACTAACATCTCTGTCCTCCTAACATCTCCCCTGAGACAAGAGTGTGTGCTGAGCAATTTAAAAGAGTACGTAACGGAATCTGAACACGCAGAATTCGTGACACAGTACCGGCATGAAAATAAGTCCTGGTACCGAGTACCAGCAGAATATTACCCCTGAAATGGAGCAGGCAGAGAAATCAGAGATTAGTTTACCTGGCAGAGTTTCTAGACATGTCCTCTGGTTGAAAGTCTTTACTGTTCCTTCTTTTCCTTGGATTCCTGTCCACGTATTTTGTAGATTATTTGTTTCTCAGTTATCTGGATTTCTCCTGTGGAACACAATTTCAATCAGTCCATTATCAAAGAGCACAGAGCTTCACATTTCACTTTCTTTCTGTTTTTTATACCGCCCCTCTAATTTTCATGATGTTTGCAATATATTATTATATTATAAATTTAGTGGGCGCCAATTATTTGTATTGTTTTCTCCCCAATTTAGTATTGTCTTTTTTTAGGCTCAGCCCACCGCTACCACCCCTGCGCTGACTCAGGAGCGGCGAAGACAAGCACACACTGTCCTCCAAAGCATGTGCCGTCATCCGACCGCTTTTTTACACTCTGCAGACTCACCATACAGCCACCCAGAGCTACAGCGTCGGATGACAACGCAGCTCTGGGCAGCTTACAGGCAAGCCCGTAGGCGCCAAGCCAGACTACAGGGATCACTGATCACGGTGAGCCGAGGACACCCTGGCTGAGCTAACCCTCCTCCCTCCCCCCCTGGCCGCGCTTGGCAAATTGAGCGCCACCCCTTGGAAGCTCCCATCCTCAGTCGGCACAGGAATAGCCTGGACTCGAACTCACGACGTACAGACTATAGGGCACATCCTGCACTCCTTTTACTGGATGCGCCACTCGGGAGCCCCTTGCAGGTCATTTCTTATCAAGAATATTTCTCGGGGGCAAATGAGAGTATGCTGATTCCTTTGGGGCCATGACTAATTAAAACAAATATATTACCACTAAGATATACACTGTATAGGCCTATTCTCAAAACAGCACGGCGAAATATTTAAAAGTTAATATTCAAAATAAGTAGGCAACTATTACTATTACTTATTCATTTATTTTTTTATCAAAAGAGCCACCTTCACAATATTAGGAACCTGTCATCCACTCAACATAGCCTACCTTATATAACAAATGTGTCCGTTTCATTTATTTTTTTAACCAATGGTGGATAATGCATTGCTGAGTTTGTTGCGCTCACGTATCAGGTGGTGTTTAAAATGATCCTAATACAATTAAGACAGCGGGTGGAGGTGTGAAACAAATATATTTATAACTTCTCTTATGCAATTATTTTGGTTCCAGAACCGATGCTATGTGTAGAGGAGAGACTGACTATATCCAGTCGGTACCTTTCCATCTCAACTCTTACAAACACACCCGAGAGTATTGCACCTTATAAACTTAAGAAATTATCAGCAAAAAGATTTTCTCCCTAGTTTAGTGAAACAACAAGCATACACAGATGTATTTGTCGTAAAACAGAACAAAGATGGAGAGCTACTGGACTCCAGGTACACTATCTTAATTGGAAAGACAGTGTTTCTAAATATAGGGCTGCAATGTCTCAAGCTAAATCAGTTTATCTATCAAATCGTATTGATAAAAACAGGAATAACCCAAGATTTCTCTTTGAGTCAATAGCAAAATTAACAACTCGGAATGTGTTACTCTCTCAGTAAGCTGTGATGAGTTTATGAATCACTTTAACAAAAAAGTGACATTAGAAATCAGATTAGTAACTTTGTATTAAATCGAGACTTGTCAGCAAACAAAATTACTGATACTGAACTGAAACAGATTCTTGGGTTTTTTCCTTGACGTCTGAAGTAGAGCTGGATTCTTTATTTAGAAAAGTGAAACCCACAACTTGCACATTAGATCCTATTCCTACCATACTTTAAAAAGAGATATATCCAAAAATAAATACCACTGTGTGGAAGGGTGGTGGGCAATTCACTGACACACACAGGAGACATAGCTTTATTTGAAAACACCGCACTGGTGCCCAGTTTTATTATTTTTTCATGTTTCCTTTTAGCCCGCAGAGGGCGCTGTAGTCTGTGGCCTGAGTACCGACAATGGTACACAAGACCACAGGAATACCAATACTGGTAGTAACACTGGCACACTCATAGGTGCTCAAAATAATAATGAAAACAAAAGGTGAATTAAAAAGTGAAAATAAAACACAGTAATAAAACTACAAAATAAAGGTGCTGTTTACACAGTGCCCCCACTGCCACTAAGCCGGTCAGAACGGGCCTCCAATCTATGCTCAGTTATTTCTATACACTGGAGTTTCCCATATACCTACACACGTCCCCTCGGGTACGTAATTATTTATTTTACTTCAGTAAATTATTTTAAGGCAGGCTGTCTCCCTCACCCGGGCTTGCCTGGTCCCAGTTTTACACTAGCGTCTTCTGCCAGCGTCATTGTATATTCCCCAACAAGGCCACCCGAATGCACAACCAACCGCAGTTCTTATGGGCCAAGCAATCTCCCAACGCCTGCCTCTCAGCCACTCAGAGAGAGGGAAAGCCAACACACCCTCTTCCCCACCTCTCTGTGTAATCACCATGACTGACAGGCAGATCTTACGAGACTGCTGCCCTCTTCCTGCAGTCCCACGCATGTGCAGATAGTCAGTCCAGATCTCCCCTATTACACATCCTCCTTCCCAGAATGGCACCACCAGTCCATTCAAATATCCTACATCCCCATGCCATCCCGCTTTCCCGCACCTCCTGAGAGAACACTGCCCCGAGACCTCTGTCTGAAGCATCCATCTGCAGTGTGAACCTCCTACTAAAATCAGGACTGCATAGCATTGCCTTGCTACGCAGCCTACACTTCAAAGTGAAAATGGATCTCTGGCACGGCTCCATCCACTGAACTGTATTTGGGGCTGCCTTCTGGGTGAGGTCAAGGGAGCAGCAAGCGTGGCGAAGATCAGGATGAACTTCCTATAATAGCCCGCTAGTCCCAAGAAAGATCGCACCTGGGTTTTGGTCGTAGGGACTGGCCAGTCAGCCAAGGCTTTCATCTTAGCAATCAGCGGTTTGATCTGGCCGCTCCTTACTCGATGCCCCAAATACTCCGACTCACTCTTCCGAATGGTAAATTTCTTTGGGTTAGCAGTGAGCCCAGCTTCCCGAAAGGATTGCAATACCGCCGCTAGCTTACACAGATGACTTGGCCAGACCTCACTGTGGATAACCGCATCATCTATGTAAGCAGCGGCGTACTGCTGATGGGGCAGCAAAATGTGATCCATCATCCGCTGGAAAGTGGCCTGTGCTCCGTGCAACCCAAAGGGGATGGTCCTAAATTGGTACAACCCGAAGGGAGTCGAAAACGCTGTCCTCTCTCTAGGTTCTGGGGTCAAGGGAATCTGCCAGTACCCCTTCGTTAAATCCAGTGTCGTCATAAAATGAGCCGTGCCTAGACGCTCCAGCAACTCATCTACCCGGGGCATGGGATAAGCATCAAACTTCGACTTTTCATTAACTCGCCTGAAATCAATGCAAAATCGAGTTGACCCATCCGGCTTATCCACTAAAACAATCGGACTGTTCCAGTCCCTTTGGGACTCCTCTATTACCCACAGTCTAAGCATCTAATCAATCTCCGCCTTTATTACCTGCCTTTTGCGCTCAGGTATGCGGAACGGCCTCTGGCGAACTGGCACCCCCGGCTCAACTTCAATGTGATGATGGGCTACTCGAGTCTGCCCCGGACGGAGAAAACACATCAGGAAACTCCGCCACTAGCCTCGAGCCTGACATTTCTGTGTTGGTGTCAGATTATCTGCAATCTGTACCGACCCCTTTTCCGCCAACACAGAAAGATCAGGTCCCAGGTCTGTGACGCCATTCTGCTTGCCACTAACAAAGCCTCCTGCTGTAAACCAAGGTTTCAACAGGTTTACATGGTAAATGTGCTTCTCTCCGTCGCCCGCTGGCAGATCTCATAATCTACCGTCCCAACCCGGCGTGTAACCTCAAACGGCCCTTGCCACTTCGCCAGAAGTTTGGACTCAGAACTGGGTAGCAATAGAAGCACCTTATCCCCCGGCTGAAACGTGCGTAACCGGGCCCCCCTGTTATATTGGGTCTCCTGTCTGTGCTGAGCCTGCTGCAAATTGTCATGTGCCCACTTTCCTACAGACTCAAGACGTTTGCGCAGGTCCAACACATACCGGACAGTATTGGTCGAATTGTCCTGCTGCTCCACCCACATCTCTCTGACCAGATCGAGCACATCCCAAGGTCTCCGCCCATACAACAGCTCGAATGGTGAAAACTCAGTAGAAGCCTGAGGTACCTCTCTAATAGCAAAGAGAAGGGGAGGAATCAGCTGGTCCCAGTAGCAGACGTCACTGTCAATGAATCTGCGCAACATGAATTTGAGGCTCTTATTAAAACATTCCACAAGACCATCATTCTGGGGGTGAAAGACCAAGGTCTAATGGTCTTAATCCCCAAAGGTTTGCATGTTCCGTGGACTAGCCGGGAAATAACGTTGGTACCTTGGTCAGTCAGTATTTCCTTGGGGATCCCCACCCAGGAGAAAACCTTCACAAGCTTGTTGGTAACAGACTTAGCAGACCCAGATCAGAGGGGAATGGCCTCTGGATAACGCGTAGCTTAATCCAAAATGACCAATAGGTGTGTGTATCCTGCCGCACTCCTTTCTAGCGGTCCCACTATATCTATTCCAATATGCTCAAACGGAGCTTCCACTAGGGGCAATGTCACCAGTGGAACTCGTGGGACGGCTCTAGGGCTAGCTTTCTGACATTCCCCACAGCGTTCTCAAAAATGCCTGACGTCACCATCCAGCCCCAGACAATAGAACCGTGTCACGAGCCTCACTTTGGTCTTGTCCCTTCCCAAATGTCAACAGGGGAATAGCGTGAGCAAGCTGCAACAAATCCTCCTTAAAGGTGATGCACTTCCCCCATCTGGGGTAATTTTTCAACACGGTACAACAGGTCTCGATTCATTTCAAAGTGTGGGTACGTGGCGGCACGTCTGGGCTGAGCAATCTCCCAAGGCCCGCCTCTCAACCACTCAGAGAGAGGGAAAGCCAACACACCCTCTTCCCCACCTCTCTGTGTCATCGCCATGACTGACAGCCGGATCATACGAGACTGCTGCCCTCTTCCTGCAGTCCCACGCATGTGCGAGATAGTCAGTCCAAATCTCCCCTGTTACACACTGTTTTAAATATTATTAACAGTTCTCTTTTATCAGGTATTGTGCTAGACTCTTTTAAGACTGCAGTTGTAAAACCTCTTCTTAAGAAGCCCACCCTTCATCCCACTGCTCCTAATAATTACAGACCTATTTCCAATCTCCCTTTTCTGTCCAAAGTGTTAGAAAGAGTAGAGGCTGGTCAACTCAATAGATTTCTTGATGCACAGAATATTTCTGAGACAGCACTAATCGAGACGTAATTGTAAGTGACTCTGCAGCTGATGCATAGTTCACACACCCTAGTCTCTGTAAGTCGCCTTGGATAAAGGCGTCTGCTAAATAAACAAATAATAATAATAGAGATGGAAGCTCTGATAACAAGATTTAAGTTTTTGCAGGTATCAAGCATTTAAAGATAAACCTGCGGTGGCTTTGACAGACTCACTGAGAGCAGAAACTGATCCAAGACTGTGACAGCTACTGGAAGCAGGCTGATCTTTGGGATACAAATTGAACATTTGTGAAACTGCATGTGTGTTAAAATGTTGTAATAACTGTACTGTGTTCTAAAGAATATAAAGCCAAATACTAAACACATTGTTAAAACACACTGTTCATACAAAATGTTATAATATGCTGTGATACAGAGAGAAAGGATTAATGCTGTAAATCTATCTCCCAACCAGAAAGGGTGCTGTGTAAGGGGGAAGGTATGCTGCCTCCTAGATGGACTACCTTGATGGTAGATGGAAACCGCAAGTACTCAGGACGACTATTGGAGAAACCATGGCGACATGTTGATTGCAGGGAGGAGTTTGCTGGGTCCAAAGGGGAAGCAGCTACGTCGGTACCTCCCCTAGGGCTGAGAAAGTAAGCGACCGGCCGGAGCTGAAGTTTGTTTTCTGTCTTTTACGTGTTTGTTTTGTGTTTTGACAGTGGAGCAGGAGGACGGGAGGCTGCAGCTACTGAGCCAGTATTAACCCTTTGCACCACCCAAGCACCACATATATATATATATATATAAAGATGCCCTCTAGAGGGCGTAGTTTTTCAGGCAGAAACTGGACAGACTCGTAGATTACACTAGTGAGTATCTTTATTTTTATACACCAAACAAGCTTTGTTTCCCACCACCAAAATAACTAACTGTCTCACTTTTATTCCCTGTCTAGGCCACCCCAGGAAGTCTCTTCATTGTGTTGGTACAGTCTTAGTAAGGTCTGTTGACTGCAGACCCTCAGCGAAGCGGTGCTCCTCCTACTTGAGTACCTGGTACAGGTAAGTGAGTTTGCGGGCAATGGCTCCCTCTGCTGGAGCACGGTGATCACACAGGTAAGTGTGCTGGAACTGGCTCCCTCTGCTGGAGCACGGTGAGCACACAGGTAAGTATGCTGGAACTGGCTCTCTCTGCTGGAGCACGATGAACACACAGGTAAGTATGTTGGAAATGGCTCCCTCTGCTGGAGCACGGTGAGCACACAGGTAAGTATGCTGGAACTAGATCCCTCTGCTGGAGCACGATGAACACACAGGTAAGTATGCTGGAACTGGATCCCTCTGCTGGAGCATGATGAACACACAGGTAAGTATGCTGGAACTGGCTCCCTCTGCTGGAGCACGATGAACACACAGGTAAGTAAACTGGAACTGTAAGATAGCTTCTGCTGTCGGGGTACAACAGTATCACAGGGTAGTACACTGGAGAGCGTTGAAACAGTACAATAGCACCTGCTATCGTGGAACACACAGTAACAAGGACAAGTATACTGGGGAGCGTTGAAACAATACGATAGCTCCTGCTATCGTGGTGAAGCTGCATCACGGGTAAGTAGACTGCGGTGCTTTGAAACAATACTATAGCTACTGCTATCATGGTAAAACAGTAACAAGGTGAGCAAACTGGAGTGCGTTGAAACAATGCGATAGCTCCTGCTATCATAGTAAAACAGTAACAAGGTGAGCAAACTGGAGTGTGTTGAAACAATAGGACTGGTGTCCAGCTTCTGTATTCAGCTTGTTTTAATAAAAAGATGCCCATGAACTCTGTCCCGTTGACTGTGTATTTTATTTGCAGAGTCCCACACAGTACATGAAACCAAAACAATAGTTTTCTGTCTCAAAATTTTAACGCAAACAACGGTCTCGCCAGAACTAGAGACGGGCTCTGAAAACTTCTAATTTTACAGAGATTATATATATATATATATATATATATATATATATACAGTACTGTGCAAAAGTTTTAGGCAGGTGTGAAAAAATGCTGTAAAGTAAGAATGCTTTCAAAAATAGACATGTTAATAGTTTATATTTATCAATTAACAAAATGCAAAGTGAGTGAACAGAAGAAAAATCTACATCAAATCAATATTTGGTGTGACCACACTTTGCCTTCAAAACAGCATCAATTCTTCTAGGTACACTTGCACACAGTTTTTGAAGGAACTCGGCAGGTAGGTTGGCCCAAACATCTTGGAGAACTAACCACAGTTCTTCTGTGGATTTAGGCAGCCTCAGTTGCTTCTCTCTCTTCATGTAATCCCAGACAGACTCGATAATGTTGAGATCAGGGCTCTGTAGGGGCCTGTGGCAAGCTGGCTCGCAGTGGTGACGTCACGGACCAGGAAGTAACTGAATCACAACAATGGATGGGCGTGTGAAACTGAACGCAACGGCGTTCAGCTGATTTTATTAATAAACAAAACAAAATATTTAAACAAAACAACAAAACAGAAACAAAAGGGCACGAGGGCCAAACGAATAAACAGACAAACAAGTAAGTGGCGTGCTGGCTAAACCAGCACGTTTTAGCAATTGTTTCTATGTCTTCTACGCTCTCTCTCCGCTATCCCGCACTCTCTACTCCAACACTCCCCTGCAGAACGGACAACTGTTGGTTCTTATACTCTAGCCGAGGGGTTAACTAGTTGTTAATTATCTTATTACCCCTCGGCCAGAGTCTGCATCGCTTAGTAGGATGCATGACTGTCAGCTAGTTAAATAATCAGTAGCTGATCAGTCATACATCCTCACGGGTTTTAAATATAACTATAAAAAAAAACAATAAAAAAAGACGCAGCGCTTTTATCCGCGCCGCAAACAAATACAAATAATAATAAATAGGGGTGGGACACTCCGCCACAGTGCCATACCATCACTTCCAGGACTCCTTGTTCTTCTTTACGCTGAAGATAGTTCTTAATGACTTTTGCTGTATGTTTGGGGTCGTTGTCATGCTGCAGAATAAATTTGGGGCCAATCAGATGCCTCCCTGATGGCATTGCATGATGGATAAGTATCTGCCTGTACTTCTCAGCATTGAGGAGACCATTAATTCTGACCAAATCCCCAACTCCATTTGCAGAAATGCAGCCCCAAACTTGCAAGGAACCTCCACCATGCTTCACTGTTGCCTGCAGACACTCATTCGTGCACGCTCTCCAGCCCTTCGCTGAACAAACTGCCTTCTGCTACAGCCAAATATTTCAAATTTTGACTCATCAGTCAAGTGCACCTGCTGCCATTTTTGTGCACCCCAGTTCCTGTGTTTTCGTGCATAGTTGAGTCGCTTGGCCTTGTTTCCACGTCGGAGGTATGGCTTTTTGGCCGCAAGTCTTCCATGAAGGCCACTTCTGACCAGACTTCTCCGGACAGTAGATGGGTGTACCAGGGTCCCACTGTTTTCTGCCAATTCAGAGCTGATGGTACTGCTGGACATCTTCCGATTGCGAAGGGAAGTAAGCATGATGTGTCTTTCACCTGCTGCAGTAAGTTTCCTTGGCCGACCACTGCGTCTACGGTCCTCAACGTTGCCCGTTTCTTTGTGTATTTCTTCAAAAGAGCTTGGACAGCACACTGGAAACCCCTGTCTGCCTTGAAATTTCTGCCTGGGAGAGACCTTGCTGATGCAGTATAACTACCTTGTGTCTTGTTGCTGTGCTCAGTCTTGCCATGGTGTATGACTTTTGACAGTAAACTGTCTTCAGCAACCTCACCTTGCTAGCTGAGTTTGGCTGTTCCTCACCCAGTTTTATTCCTCCTACACAGCTGTTTCTGTTTCAGTTAATGATTGTGTTTCAACCTACATATTGAATTGATGATCATTAGCACCTGTTTGGTATAATTGTTTAATCATACACCTGACTATATGCCTACAAAATCCCTGACTTTGTGCAAGTGTACCTAGAAGAATCGATGCTGTTTTGAAGGCAAAGGGTGGTCACACCAAATATGGATTTGATTTAGATTTTTCTTCTGTTCACTCACTTTGCATTTAGTTAATTGATAAATATAATCTATTAACATGTCTATTTTTGAAAACATTCTTACTTTACAGCATTTTTTCAAACCTGCCTAAAACTTTTGCACAGTACTCTATATATATATATAGATAGATAGATAGATATACAGTATATATTTTTATTTTTACTATCACTATATATATATAGATAGATGGATCGATAGATAGATAGATAGGTAGATAGGTATAGATATAGATATACAGTATGTATTTTTATTTTGGATACATGAGTGTTTGTAGATGAAAGGTATGCTTACAAAATGTAAAATATGTGCTCACACAGCCCGAACTATGTTTGTGTTGCATATAAATAACAAAAAGAAGTGGATCCATCCTGTAACGTGCAAGTGCAATACAAGTGAACAGTTTTACAGGCTGTGGCTAAGTAGCTGTTTGTAAATATTTTAAATGTTTTGTAAGCAATGTTTTCTGACGAATAAATTGGATTATTTAAAAGATTTAACATGTTCATTGTTTGTTAAAGATTTCAGTTTGCATAACTGAATTACTAGCACCACATTTTTCAATACTACACAATTGTTGGTTGCAGAACATTGACACAAAAGCATTTCTAAAGGGACTGCCACACTGCCACCCTGTCCTCTCTCTACATCCTGTCCCATACCCCACGTCTCACTGGAGGGGGAGGTGGGACTGGTCTTCTCCTCTCTCCCTTCTTACTCTTTTCTGTCCCCTCCGTCCTCTCCTCACTCTCTGTTAAAACCTTTGAATTTCATGCTGTCCAACTAACCTCTCCCTGTCAACTCCTGCTAATTGTACTGTACCGCCCCCCTGGACCTCTCACTCACTTTCTCGATGAACTCGACTATCTACTCTCCTCCCTCCTTTCTCTGTCTACCCCAACTGTCCTGTTAGGTGACTTCAATATCCATCTATCCAACCCCAGCCACTCTGCCGGATTCCTTCCTGTCCTTCACTCCTTCAACTTCTGTCTCTCTCCATCCCCCTCTACCCACAAAGCTGGCCGTCAACTGGACCTCACCTTCTCCAGGGCCTGCTGCCCCTCCACCCTCTCTGTCACCCCCCTGGACCTCTCTGATCAATATTTCATCTCTTTTTCTCTGACTCTCCCCTCTCTCCCTGCTCCTCCTACCCCCACTGTCACCTCTCGCCGTAACCTCCGCTCTCTCTCCCCATCTGTCCTTGCCTCCACTGCTCTCTCTCACCTCCCTCCTATCGACTCCTTCTCACAACTATCTGTAAACTCTGCTACCTCCACCCTCTTCTCCTCCCTCATCTCCTCCCTTGACTCCCTCTGTCCCCTCACCTCCCGACCTGCTCCCCCCTCCCCTCCCCTCCCCAACCCTGGCTCTCCTTGGGCCCCCTCATTGCATCCTATGGTTTCTCATACCATTTCTATGCTGATGATGCTCAGATTTTCCTCTCCTTCCCCACCTCTGACTCCACCATCCCCTCCCGTATCTCTACCTGTCTGTCTGCTATCTCTTCCTGGATGCACTCGCATCACCTCAAACGCAACCTTTCTAAACCTGACCTCCTGTTCTTTCCCTCCTCCCCCTCCTCTGATCTCTCTATCTCCTTTCCTCTGGAATCTACCACACTCTAGAACCTCGGAGTCACCCTGGACCCCTGCCTCTCTTATTCCCAGCACATCTCCACTCTGGCACGCACTTGCTGATTCTTCCTGAGCAACATACGAAGAATCCGACCCTTCCTCACCAACTAAGCCACCCAGCTCCTGGTCCAGGCCCTGGTACTCTCCCGCCTAGACTACTGCAACTCCCTCCTGGCTGGCCTCCCTGCGTCCGCCACCTGTCCGCTCCAGCTCATCCAGAACTCCGCTGCCCGTCTGGTGTTCTCTCTGCCTCGCTTCTCCCATGCAACTCCACTACTCCGCTCACTCCACTGGCTCCCGATCACAACTCGCATCCAGTTCAAGACTCTTCTACTAGCCTACAGATGCCTTGACCAGACTGCACCCAGCTACCTCCAGACCCTTATCTTTCCCTTCACCTCCACTCAACCTCTCCGCTCCTCCTGCACTAGAAGACCAGCTCTACCTCCTCTATACTCCCCTGTCTCCAGAGCCCGCTCCTTCTCCACCCTCGCCCCGCAGTGGTGGAATGACCTTCCTACAGATGTCAGGACTGCCCAGTCCCTGACCACCTTCCGGCACCTCCTCAAGACTCACCTCTTCAGACAGCTCCTGTAGAACTCATCTTTTTTTCCCTCTAGACACTTATCACTCTTCCTTAGATGTGCTTTACTTGCTCTTATCTGCCCCCTATTTTACTCCATCTAATCTTTTACTTTAGAGTACTGTAATCTGTCAAGTGTCATTTAATCTGTAGTATTTTGTATTTAATTATATCCCGATGTAACTATCACTGACACTGTTATCTGCTCCGTTATTGAATTGTATTTTGTCATACTTGTACTTGCTAGAACCAAAGTCATTGTATTTATCTTGCTCTTAATTGTATTAATACTTGTACTGTGATTCTTGAAATGTATTTTTATTTATGACTGTAAGTCGCCCTGGATAAGGGCGTATGCTAATAAATAAATAATAATAATAATAATAATAATAATAATAATAATAATAATAATAATAATAATAATAATAATGTGAACACCACAAGGTTGGTTGGCCACATGGCATCTTAAAACACCATATTTTCTTAGCTGACCATCACAAACTGGACATTCTCAAGAACACCCACCCCAGCTAATGAGCGGCCCAACTAGCATCTCTAAAGTTGATGTATTTTCACCGTGGCTAAATTAACAAACTCTTGAACACCGTAGTAAGTTCATTTCGCAGTTTGGACCCCCTTACTACAACAATGTGCTGCCTTCCAGGAGCCCTTGTCAAGCACATCACTGAGAACGTGGACAGGCTCCTAGAACGAACAGGAGACGACCCGGTAGTAGTCGTCCACATCGGTACAAACAACATTGGAAGAGACAGACCAAGATCCCTGCAAAACAAATTCAGAGAGCTAGGAAGGAAATTAAAAGACAAAACTGTGGTATTTTCTGGGATACTGCCGGCACCTTGCAAAGGACCATATGGACAGCTGAAAATACAAAATCAAAATTCATGGCTGAAATCGTGGTGCACACAGGAAGGCTTCACCTTTCTTGATCAAACTTTTATCTTAATTTCAGGGCTTTCAAACTTTGGATTCATTTACAGGATCAAAACTGTGAAGTGTAAGGGCAACAAAAGTGAGTAGTTTTACAGTGTGTGCCCAAGTAGGCCTACCTGTTGTCAATATTTTCTGATGAATAAAATGTGTTCATATTGGGTTTTTTTTAAATTTCGGTTAGCAATATAACTGAATTACTGGAGCCACATTTTCTCCAGTAGTTCATTGTGGAACATTGACACAAAAGAGTTTCTGAAAGGACAGTCATGTGAATGTACTCAAAAAAATCCTGTAGACAGATTTCACCACAAGATTCCCACACTATAAAACACTTTAATGGTAACACTCAAATGGTTTTCAAATGCTTTGTCATCGGAATCTTTTTCAGTTCAGAAAAGCCTTGATCTCTATGTATTTTTTTTAATCCCTTCTAACAATTCCCAGTCACGACATCCACGGTCTTGTACAACCTGAAACACTGCCTGCAAAACAAAGATTGTTAGCCTAGTTGTTTAAGTCGATCAACACACCTCTTTGCAGTGCTTTTCAATACATATTTCAGTACTAATAAATGCATGTGAGCACCGCCATCCATATTCCAAACAACCGTCAGGACTAAACGTCGTCTGTCTTAGCCAGCAGCTCTGTGTGAAGATAAATGACATTCTACGTGCCCTCTGCTAAGAACTCCCCAACAATTGTTTATCGCAATTGCATTGCCGATTCTCTTGTGAAACTGGCTGGACAACCTCTAGATATCAGAGCAGGATGCAGCGAGTTAGAGGCTTTGAAACGCGCTGTCCACTTCTTTAGCTGTCTTGCTTGTCAAAGGGCCAGCCCCTGCATCCTTAGACAGCGCAGCTATACATGTTAAAATGTAACCTAAAACCATTGTTGAAGTTTGAATACTGGCACATCTCTAGTTCATTTTGCCATTGCTACTCAATGTCAGCAACCACCATTCCGTTTCTCTTAAAAAATGTTCCCCCTATTTGTTTATGCATTCTGTAAGCACACTGGTCTGTTAACCAATTTGACACATATTCTCTTTATACAGACACCACACTATTCTGCGCACTTTTTAACAGGCTATCTGGAATAGTTTTCCGTGCAGTTTTCTGTAAATACATAACAGTCCTATGTACGAAAAACTTTAAAATGGGAGTGACATACTGTGTAACGAGACGTGTTCTATATCACTATTGAGAGGGGCTATCTATACAATAAATGACTTTTTTTTAAATTTATTTATTTAACACAAACACCAACACAGCCAATTCTTGTTTTAATTAATTTAGAAATTGTTTATCATTCCCCTCTTTGAAACTGTTCTCATTCTACCTAAAGGAATTACAGCAAACTCTTGAACAGCATCTCAAAATAAAACACACCAGTCACTTACTGCCTATAGCCTATCACCACAGGCCGGTGTAATCCCAGCCCCTAGCCCATGAGAGGTGTCTGTCGCTTGTACAATTTTCTCTCAGTTTGTCATGCTCACACAATAATAGACACAGCCTAAGTTTGTCGCATTTTATTTTAAAACTGTTTTTTGTTTTAAGGAAATACGTTGTAACAAAGTTGGAAATTGTATAAAATACAACCACTGATAGTCAAAGTCTATAGCATTTTTTGACATTTTTAAGCTTTAAATAAATAAACTTAACTAGACATTCATGATCTGTGCATTTCAGCATAAACACTGGGTTTCAAAGTGTTTAAATACATGCCTAAAGACTGTTTTGTTCAGTTGATAATCCTTCAGTGTGTACTTTTGAAAACTTTTGTGTTTGTTTACTTCTGCATAATCTTACAGGCCGCTCCAGCATTGCCAAGAGAGACCCAAACTGGACTTTCTGCACAGCTGGGTCAACAAATGCCTTATTTGTATAAATTAAAACTACAACTCCTCCTCTGTATTTACCGTTTTTCTGTAACAATTCGTTTTCTTAATATCAAAATTGACTTGAAGCTATAATCTTTAAAACAGTTGCTTGAAAACCACACACATGAACCTTAACTGAGGTAAAACTTCTGTAAAAACCACAAACATGTGACAGGAAAGGTATGTGGCACTTCCACAACGCCCTAAGCTGTGTTTGTTCAGATAAGGACAAGCACTGACAATGAAAATGTTTGTAGCGTCTTATTTTATTGACTCTCTCTCTCTCTCTCTCTCTCTCTCTCTCTCTCTCTCTCTCTCTCTCTCTCTCTCTCTCTCTCTCTCTCTATATATATATATATATATAAATAATGTCCATATTAGGTGAATAATTCTAAAAATACCGTTATATTTATAAGGTAAATTATATTATATATTATAAGAAATATATGAATCGTCTGTAAATGCATATGAAACATATTGAAAATTTATAGTGTCCATATATCACTCATAAGAAACGAATAACATATTTATCATTCATATACGATTTATATATTTTCCGTCCATAAGTGCAGTGGACTGCACGCAACGCAACCGGCAGAAGTAAGTTTGGAGACGCCTTTTTAGAATGAACTAGTTACCACACAAGCTTTGAATCTCAGTAAAAAAAAAATAAAAAAATTGTCGTGTCTAATTTGAAATGAATGCCGGCAGAATCACCTCCTCAATAATAACTTCTATAATGATATTGGATACTTTGTGATGCAGGCAAAATAGGACTGACATTAGCAAAGAAATAATATATATATATATATATATATATATATATATATATATATATATATATATATATATATATATATATATATATATATATATATATATATAAAAGCTGAAAATAACTTCTGCTGTTTTATTTCCTGTCAGCATTCGAGAGACATAATTTAGTCCCAGATAATAAAAGTTTAGTCCTTGTACTATTAGTCGTAACCACTCAAAACAGACAGAAATGTATTCATAAATACACATTATTCATTACAGACGATTAATGCGAGTTATAATACAGGATTACCATCATACAAGTTTAATAAACAAACTTTACCTGTTTCTTAAACTTGTTTACAGCCTCGTTCTTCTTGTGCGCAGTTTAAAAGAAACTGAAAGCAAAAAATTAAAAAGGTTCCCTGGGGAAATGATGCGTGTGAGAGAGTGGAGTGGGAAGGATGGAGGAGGTGGCGATTTGGATGTAAGGACATTATTGTTATATCTCGAGGGTTTCTTTATAACTTGTAATGAGGAAACAGGACACGGAGATCATGAGTTTTACTGCTTTATTACGAACTGAGCAACATGACTGACAATGATACCTTCAACAGCTGCGCCTCCAAAAGTGCCTCGAAATTCTCCTGTCAGGAATGTTCCTGACAGGAGCAGCAGGCTCGTTCTTTCTGATCGGCTGACTGGAAAATAGCTGGTCTGCTTTAATTTGTCAAAATCTACTAGCCCCTACCTTCAGTCTCGTTTCACAGTCGGTCTGTTTCATTGGTCAGACGTATTTACGTCTTTCGGTTTCATCCCATTTGCTTTTTGAATCAGTTTTGGCGGACAGTCATTTTTCAGCGTTTCTTGAGAGAAGGAGTGGAGACTACTTTTCTGGAATTATCGATGTTTTCTATCTTGTTATTTTCATTTTATAGAGAATGCATGCGTAGATAATCTATTATTATTATTATTATTATTATTATTATTATTATTATTATTATTATTATTATTATTATTATTATTATTATTATTTATTTCTTAACAGACGCCCTTACCCAGTTGTATACAAAAAAAAAATACATATCAAGAATTGCAGCACAATTAAGAGCAAGATACATGATACAATGACTTCAGTCCTAATAAGAGCAAATACAGAACCCAGTAAGATTTGATATCGGGGCAGCTCAAGAGCAGATAACAGTGCTGATACTGTTGATTGCAAGTATATGCAGTTACTTACACCATACATTGTAGTTAGTGATTCAAAAATTAAACAGCCACTGACATTTAAATTCCATGTATATCATCATCATTTTAGTTGAAAAATATGTAAAAATGACCTTGCTGTCCTATCAGGGATATTGTGTGCATTTGTCCTGTCGGGTATTGTATGTGCAATTGTCCTGTCAGGGATATTGTGTGCAATTGTCCTGTCAGAGATATTGTGTGCAATTGTCCTGTCAGGGATATTGTGTGCAATTGTCCTGTCAAGGATATTGTTTCCAATTGTCCTGTCAGGGATATTGTGTCCAATTGTCCTCCCAGGGATATTGTGTGCAATTGTCCTCCCAGGGATATTGTGTGCAATTGTCCTGTCAGGGATATTGTGTGCAATTGTCCTGCCAGGGATATTGTGTGCAATTGTCCTGTCAGGGATATTGTGTGCAATTGTCCTGCCAGGGATATTGTTTGTGTCCAATTGTCCTGTCAGGGGTATTGTGTGTGTCCAATTGTCCTGTCAGGGGTATTGTGTGTGTCCAATTGTCCTGTCAGGGGTAGTAGGTTCACACAAATCATATTAATGGGATGATCCAAACAGTGATGATCTCCATGTAGTAGTATTATTTTACTTATTAACCATACATCGGTTGTTATTCTTATCAAAGTGGTAAATGATCTACGTATAAGTACAGATTCTAAGTGTTTATCTGTACTGATCCTTTCAGATCTGAGTGCTGCTTTTGATACCGTGGATCAAGATTTTAATTAATCGTCTTAAAAAATGGGTGGGCCTTTCTGGTAGCGTCCTAAACTGGTTCATATCCTATTTAATGAATATAAAGTATTTTGTTGCCTTAGGAGAATCTACATCAGGACTAGCTAATATTACATGTGGTGTTCCGCAGGGCTCCATTCTTGGTCCATTGCTATGTTCTTTATACATGCTTATACATGTAAGAGCAACAAAAGTGAGTAGTTTTACAGTGTGTGCCCAAGTAGGCCTACCTGTTGTCAATATTTTCTGATGAATAAAATGTGTTTATATTGGTTTTTTTTTTATTTCAGTTAGCATTATAACTGAATTACTAGAGCCACATTTTCTCCAGGAATTCACTGTGGAACATTGACACAAAAGTGTTTCTGAAAGGACAGTCATGTGAATGTACTCAAAAAAATCCTGTAGACAGATTTCACCACAAGATTCCCACACTATAAAACACTTTAATGGTAACACTCAAATGGTTTTCAAATGCTTTGTCATCGGAATCTTTTTCAGTTCAGAAAAGCCTTGATCTCTATGTATTTTTTTTAATCCCCTCTAACAATTCCCAGTCACGATATCCACGGTCTTGTACAACCTGAAAACACTGCCTGCAAAACAAAGATTGTTAGCCTAGTTGTTTAAGTCGATCAACACACCTCTTTGCAGTGCTTTTCAATACATATTTCAGTACTACTAAATGCATGTGAGCACCGCCATCCATATTCCAAACAACCGTCAGGACTAAACGTCGTCTGTCTTAGCCAGCAGCTCTGTGTGAAGATAAATGACATTCTACGTGCCCTCTGCAAAGAACTCCCCAACAATTGTTTATCGCAATTGCATTGCCGATTCTCTTGTGAAACTGGCTGGACAACCTCTAGATATCAGAGCAGGATGCAGCGAGTTAGAGGCTTTGGAACGCGCTGTCCACTTCTTTAGCTGTCTTGCTTGTCAAAGGGCCAGCCCCTGCATCCTTAGACAGCGCAGCTATACATGTTAAAATGTAACCTAAAACCATTGTTGAAGTTTGAATACTGGCACATCTCTAGTTCATTTTGCCATTGCTACTCAATGTCAGCAACCACCATTCCGTTTCTCTTAAAAAATGTTCCCCCTATTTGGTTTATGCATTGTGTAAGCACTCTGGTCTGTTAACCAATTTGACACGTATTTTCTTTATACAGACACCACACTATTCTGCGCACTTTTTAACAGGCTATCTGGAATAGTTTTCCGTGCAGTTTTCTGTAAATACATAACAGTACTATGTACGAAAAAACTTTAAAACGGGAGTGACATACTGTGTAACGAGACGTGTTCTATATCATTATTGAGAGGGGCTATCTATTCGATAAATGACTTTTTTTAAAATTTATTTATTTAACACAAACACCAACACAGCCAATTCTTGTTTTAATTAATTTAGAAATTGTTTATCATTCCCCTCTTTGAAACTGTTCTCATTCTACCTAAAGGAATTACAGCAAACTCTTGAACAGCATCTCAAAATAAAACACACCAGTCACTTACTGCCTATAGCCTATCACCACAGGCCAGTGTAATCCCAGCCCCTAGCCCATGAGAGGGGCCTGTCGCTTGTACAATTTTCTCTCAGTTTGCCATGCTCACACAATAATAGACACAGCCTAAGTTTGTCACATTTTATTTTAAAACTGTTTTTTGTTTTAAGGAAATACGTTGTAACAAAGTTGGAAATTGTATAAAATACAACCACTGATAGTCAAAGTCTATAGCATTTTTTGACATTTTTAAGCTTTAAATAAATAAACTTAACTAGACATTCATGATCTGTTCATTACAGCATAAACACTGGGTTTCAAAGTGTTTAAATACATGCCTAAAGGCTGTTTTGTTCAGTTGATAATCCTTCAGTGTGTACTTTTGAAAACTTTTGTGTTTGTTTACTTCTGCATAAGCTTACAGGCCGCTCCAGCATTGCCAAGAGAGACCCAAACCGGACTTTCTGCACAGCTGGATCAACAAATGCCTTATTTGTATAAATTAAAAACTGCAACAACTCCTCTGTATTTACCATTTTTCTGTAACAATTCGTTTTCTTAATATCAAAATTGACTTGAAGCTAAAATCTTTAAAACAGTTGCTTTAAAACCACACACATGACCCTTAACCAAGGTAAAACTTCTGTAAAAACCACAAACACGTGACAGGAAAGGTAGTGGCACTTCCACAACGCCCTAAGCTCTGTTTGCTCAGATAAGGACAAGCACTGACAATGAAAATGTTTGTAGCGTCTTATTTTATTGACTCTCTCTCTCTCTCTCTCTCTCTCTCTCTCTCTCTCTCTCTCTCTCTCTCTCTCTCTCTCTCTCTCTCTATATATATAAAATGTCCATATTAGGTGAATAATTCTAAAAATACCGTTATAGTTATAAGGTAAATTATATTATATAGTATAAGAAATATATGAATCGTCTGTAAATGCATATGAAACATATTAAAAATTTATAGTGTCCATATATCAATCATAAGAAACGAATAACACATTTATCATTCATATACGATTTATATATTTTCCGTTCATAAGTGCAGTGGACTGCACGCAACGCAACCGGCAGAAGGAAGTTTGGAGACGCCCTTTTCAGAATGAACTAGTTACCACACAAGCTTTGAATCTCAGTAAAAAAAAAAAAAAAAATTGTCGTGTTGTCTAATTTGAAAAGAATGCCGGCAGAATCGCCTCCTCAATAATAACTTCTATAATGATATTGGATACTTTGTGATGCATGCAAAATAGGACTGACATTAGCAAATAAATAAATATATATATATATATATATATATATATATATATATATATATATATATATATATATATATATATATATATATATATATATATATATATATATATATATATATATATATATATATATATATATATATATATATATATATATATATATATATATATATATATATATATATATATATATATATATATATATATATATATATATATATATATATATATATATATATATATATATATATATATATATATATATATATATATATATATATATATATATATATATATATATATATATATATATATAGATATATATATAGATATATATAGATATATATATATATATATATATATATATGTAACAGGGGAGACCTGGACTGGCCGTCTGACGATGCGCTGATGCTGCAGGAAGAGGGCGGCAGTCCCCGGAATCTGCCTGTCAGTCATGGCAGTGACACAGAGAGGTGGGGAAGAGGGTGTGTGGGCTTTCCTCTCTCTGAGTGGCTCGGGGGCGGGCTCATGGGGATTGTCCGGCCTATAAACAGATACTGTGTTGTTCCCTCAGGTCTGCCCTTTTTAGATGAGTAAGCCGGTGGAGGCGTTACGGACGGAGCGGGGCTGGAAGAGAGCCGCTAAACCAGCGCAAAGGAAAACACAAAGGGAAGGATATTGTGTAGCGGGGAATGAATGGGCAGACCCCAGAGTTTATATAGAGAAGTGAGGGAACACGGGTTAGTGTAGGACGGAGTCCCGGGCCGTCCGGGAAGCGACGGTTGGGGAATCAGCTGCAAAGTGCAGCACCTTTTATTTTGTAGAGTTTTGTTAACAGTGTTTATTTTTGTTGTTTTCTTTGTGCCTTCTGTTTTGCCTATGATTTAGTGCACCTGCGTGTGCGCGACCAGTGACCTGTCACCACCTTTACCATCGTTGGTAACAACGGTGTCGAGTGCCACCTTGTGGCTGAAAATAAATAGTGCACCCAAGTGGTGTTTAGAAACCCAGTTTTCTGTCTCCTGTGTCAGTGATTCTCCCCACCCTTCCACAATATATATATATATATATATATATATATATATATATATATATATATATATATATATACACTACTGGTCAAAAGTTTTAGAACACCCCATTTTTCCAGTTTTTATTGAAATTTAAGCAGTTCAAGTCCAGTGAATAACCTGAAATGGTACAAAGGTAAGCGGTAAACTGTCAGAGGTTAAAAAAAAAAGTTTAGGTTACCAAAAACTGAAAAAATAATGTACATTTCAGAGTTATATAAAAAAGGCCTTTTTCAGGGAACAAGTAATGGGTTAACAACTTACAGCTGTTCTGCAGCAATGGAAGTAAATTAAGCCTTGAAAGTTGATGCTAACAATTCCTTCAGGTGTCCCAACTTTTGTTGATTACTTACAAACCCTCTGTCTGTATAAAATCAGTGTTGGAACAGACTGTGTTACTACACCCTCTTAAGCATTATTTGGACATTATTGTACTGCAGGAAGTAGTATATTGCTATCATAATGGCGAGAAAAAGGCAATTAACAAAGGAAGACATACAGACCATTATAACCCTTAAAAGTGTAGGTCTTTCCTTTAGAGAAATTGCAAAGAAAGCCAAGGTGTCAGTGAGTACAGTTTCCTACAACATCAAAAGGCACTTGGAAACTGGAGGAAACTCTGACAGGAAGAGGTCCGGCAGACCCAAAGCCACAACAGAATCAGAAGACAAGTTTCTGAGAGTCAACAGCTTTTGTGATAGGCGGCTCACAGGACAACAGCTTCAAGCACAGCTTAACACTGGTCGAAGTAAGCAAGTCTCAGTTTCAACTGTGAAAAGAAGACTTCGAGCTGCAGGTTTGACAGGTCGAGTGGCAGTAAGAAAGCCATTGCTAAGATGGCAAAATAAGAAAAAGAGGCTTGCCTGGGCCATGAAGCACCGCCAGTGGACTACTGAAGACTGGAAGAAGGTCTTATGGACCGATGAATCAAAATTTGAAATCTTCGGTTCATCATGCAGGGTTTTTGTACGCCGTCGAGTAGGCGAAAGGATGGTTTCTCGGTGTGTGACACCAACTGTCAAACATGGAGGAGGAAGCGTGATGGTCTGGGGCTCTTTTGCTGGATTCAGAGTCGGCGACTTGCACAGATTGAGTGGCACCCTAAACCAAAACGGCTGCCACAGCATTTTGCAGCGCCATGCAATACCCTCTGGTATACGCCTAGTTGGTCTGGGGTTCATCCTACAGCAAGATAATGACCCAAAACATACTTCCAGGCTATGTCAGAACTACCTTAGAAGAAAAGAACAAGACGGAATGGCTTCAAATCATGGAATGGCCAGCACAGTCTCCAGACTTAAACCCCATCAAGCTGGTTTGGGATGAACTGGACAGAAGGGTTAAAGCAAAGCAACCTACAAGTGCAACACATTTGTGGGAACTTCTGCAACAGTGTTGGGAAGAACTTTCCGAACAATATTTGTTTTCCATTGTAGAAAGAATGCCACGACTGTGTTCGGCTGTTATGTCTGCAAAAGGTGGCTACTTCGATGAGTCAAAAATTTAGATTAAATTTTGTTAAACAAAACGATTCCATGATTTTTTTTATCTCCAATTGTTTATTTGTTCTATGCTTTAATTTCAGAGTACATTGAGACATTAAACTGCGTAAATTTCAATAAACACTGGAAAAATGGAGGTGTTCTAAAACTTTTGACCGGTAGTGTATATATATATATATATATATATATATATATATATATATATATATATATATATATATATATATATATATATATTAAAATATGTCTAAATATGATCTAACGTTGATCAGTTAGACTGTTTTTGTTCATTTTATTGAAATCATGTACCAGACTTTGTTATTTACACAACGGAACAAATTTAACCACAATATTGTAGTGATATTAAAATCTATTTGATCTAATTGCCACTCCAGATGCTACCGATAGTGTCTTTGTAAACAGAAATTAACTACAATAATACAAAAATGAAGTATTGTGTATCAATATTATCAATACTATCGCAACATCAAATTTTTTGATAATCCAACCCAACCCTAAACCCTCTGCCTAACACAGTGGGAGAGAAAGAAAAGCTGTTATAGTTTATGAGTTACAAGCAATACAAAGATGACACTGCAGATGCAGTGTTTGTTTATAGGTCGAATTGCCCAAAATCTAATCAGGTCACGGACAAACAATAATACATCCTAGTTTCCAGTTTGGAAGAAAGCAGTTTGTTTGTTTGGCCAGAACTGCGCAAACTAGAAAAAATGCAAATGCAGTTGCTAAGGTAAAACAATCTCATTTGTATATTCCGTTTCTACAACATTCCACTCTGATTATATCAATGTTCACTTCTGTCTGTTTATTTGTTTTATTTCCTCCTCTGAAATGTCAGCAGCAGCTGCATCCACTGGTCAAGTCTCAGAAGACCAGATCATATGTCCGATTTGTCTGGATATTTTCAGCGTCCCCGTGTCCACTCCCTGTGGGCACAGCTTCTGCTCAAAGTGTGTTGGACAATACTGGGATCAGAGTAATACTATTGAATGCCTGCTGTGTAAGAAAAGGTATTACAGAAACATGAACAGGGTCTTGACTGGAATCGCAGAGAACTTCCGGAAACAGAAGGATTGCTGTACAGTAGAAACGGGAGCTGGAGATGTGATTTGTGCATCGGGAGGAAATACAAAGCTGTGAAATCGTGTTTGACATGCCTGGCACCATTTGTGAGACATACATCAAGCCTCACCGCAAGGTTGTCACATTAAGGAAACACAGATTGGTCAATGCCACTGGGAATCTGGAGTGTACTGCAGGACCGATGCTGTACTGAAGAGAGACACTGGAGCCATGATACCGTCTTCGCTGTGAACCATTTATTGTGATTTTTAATGAAGGTAATTCAAGTCACGTGAGGGAGGAAAGCACACTATTTGTGAGTTCACTTGGTTTTGTCTTTGATCTGTGTTATCTTGTCAGTAATAAATGTTAGCTTGCGTGGTTCAGGGGCATGAAGCTGGGGCTACTAATTTCCTGTTAATTAGTATCTATTTTCCATTTAAGCCCTAATCACTTGCACCTTTGCAAAGGGTGCTGAGCTTCCCAGCAGTCGATTACATATGTTCGTTCAGTTTCAGCTGCTACCTCAGCCCTCAGTTCCAGCTCCTCTTCTGTCTCTACTTTCGGTATCCAAGTTCCGTCATCTGGTCCCGTCTGCTTCCCCAACCCCCCTCCAGACTCCCCAGCTTCACCAGCTGCTATGTGACTGAATCCTACTCTCAGGAGCCTCCTTCAATCTGCTCAGCATTTCATGTCTGCAGCCCTCGCCCCTTCTTCGAGAGCTTCATATTCTACAGCTTGGTCGGTGTTTTCAACCTTCTGTGTTGAATCAGAATCAGATTCATCATATTCCTTCAATCAAAAGCGGATCCTGGCTATCATCGTCCATGCTAGGGATCCTCTCTCTCCCCCATTCTCTCCATACCAGCAGTTCGCCTGACCCTCCGTGAGATTCTTAAGAGCTTTCCCTCTGCCTCACCTTCCCGCCTGTCTATATTATTATTATTATTATTATTATTATTATTATTATTATTATTATTATTATTATTTATTTCTTAGACGCCCTTATCCAGGGTGACTTACAATTGTTAGAAGATATCACATTATTTTTACATACAATTACCCATTTATACAGTTGAGTTTTTACTGGAGCAATCTAGGTAAAGTACCTTGCTCAAGGGTACAGCAGCAGTGTCCCCCTCCTGGGATTGAACCTACAACCATCCGGTCAAGAGTCCAGAGCCCTAACCACTACTACACACTGCTGCCCAAGGGACATTCTCCATTTGCTCATTTCTACTCTTCAGAAAGGCCACTTCTCCCGCTACAAGGATCTACCTATGGAGGTCATGTGCCTCTCAGCCTTCTTCAGTCTCCTCAGAAGCTCAGAATTCACTGTTTCTTCTACTTCTAGTTTCCCCATGGCGGGTATTCGTTTCTGTGACCTATCTTCTATTTCAGATGCTTACTTCATCATTTGGCTGCGTACCTCCAAGACGGATCAATTTCGGCATGGTCAGTTCATTCAGCTGTCAAGTAGAGTCCCCTATCTGCCCCTTGTTTTCAACATCAAGGTATCTCCCCAACAAGTCTGAGGGCATCTGCGAGCGCTGGAATGTTGACGGGAGATGACACGGATAGGGTTGAATGTCATTTTTTTCGGTTGAGAGGGCAGATAGACTTGGCGTGAGAGTCGCCACAGAAGGAGCAGGTATGCAGAAAACAACAATTGACGTTATTACAAAATGATTCGTTGAAGTTATTGCATATTTGACGGTTGCCAGAAAATGTAATGGACCATCCGAGCTTGTCTGTAAAGGTGGATGGACCAGGAGGAGCTGAAGCATTAATAGGTCGGAGAGAGGAGGAAGGAGCGCAATTAGCTGAAGGAAACGGCCGGGAAAAGTGTGCAGTGTTGGAGGAGCTAACTGCAGCTGCTTTTGGGCAGAGATGAGTGGAGTGGCTTGTGGAAGCGCATACACCACAAGCATATGCTCTGAGGCCCCCAAATATCATGTGGAACAGGTCGATGTCCGGTTTTGCCCAGTTAACAACTTTGTTGGTGGTTCCCAGTATTGCTGCTGCTTTTGCGGAAAAGCTTTTATGGTAATCGTAGAACATGGTACCCCCATAGAGGACAGACAGTTCAATGATATAGGCCATGTAGTGGTCTAATTCTTCTATGGGGAAAAAACACTGCATAAAACAGCCCAGTAAGCAGAGAAGGCGAGTGCATACTCCCCCATAGTAAGATTCTTGAGGAGACGTGGATCAGAAGACTTAAGAGTTACAGACATGTCTCCACAGCTAACCGTTCTATGGTCAATAAGTTCAGAAGTAGCGATAAGAACAAGAACGAGATTAACGCCTTTACCTTCAATGATCTGTTTGCGTAGAGCTTTAGAAATGGTGATGCGTCTGGATTTGATGTTATAGAGTGGGTATGCTGGAGTGGCTGAGGTTAGAGAAAACGTAGGGTTTTGGTCGATCACTTCAATGACAATAGTTGTAGAAGCTGTTGTTATAAGAGGAAGAGTCTTGTCAGGACGAGTTTCAAGAGCAGTGAGGTGTGTATTGAGAGATTCGATTGAATCCGAGACAGGCTGTAATAGGGCTTTCATATCATGAAGGGAGGTTTTGAAAGCGTTGAGGTCGGCTGAATTTGATGGCTGAGACTGTATGGGTTGAGAGCACGGAGCGTTGCCTGGAGAGACAGTATGAGCCTGCCTTGGCCGACGAGGAGGGCCGAGGGTGGAGGCAGGAGATCCGGGTGAGATGCTGGGACGGGTGCGGCGTTTCGCAGCGGGAGACCAGGAGTCTACTGGTGGAGTGATGAGAGGAAGCAAGTAAATCAACTGCCTGGTCGGGAGGAGTGGGCTTGTAGCCTGATTGACAGGTAGATCCATGGTGAGCAGCTGAGGAGGGATAGGCACTTCACTAGCTGAATGTTTTTGAGGCAGGGTGACATGCTTCTTTTTTGAAGCAGGAAAGACAGGAGTTGGAGATTGAGTTGCAGTATATTTTAAATAATTCTTCTCTATCCGCTCCGGTGGGTATTGGAAACCCATTTTTGAAAAGTGTTTTAAGAAGCTTCGGCTGCGTCCAGCTGCTGTAGGACAGCGTCTTAGGGGGTAGAGGAGTTGAATGCTTAGGTCTTACTGATGAAAAGCTTGGTTCTGGTGACGGTGGGGGTTGTTGCCTGCGCTAAGAAGAGCGAGCCGAGCGCTGGGGCTGACCTGGTGAAAGCTCGTCGCTGTCGTCCGAGAAGAAGCTGAAAGAAGTTTCCATCTTGCTGGATCATTCTGGCAGTTATTAAGCTCAAAACAAACAACAAAAGATTTTTTTTTACATACAAACTATAATGAAAAAATGAGGAAATCATTGATCCCCTTTTTATATATATATATATATATATATATATATATATATATATATATATATATACTATAATGAAAAACGAGAAGAGAAAATAAAGATCCACTTTTATTTATTTTTTTGCTTTGGAACGGGTTACCAGGTAAGCACGCAGTCTGAGAGACTCCAAAAAACAAACACAGACAAGGAAGCGGAAATAGTGCTGGGTTAAAGTAGAAAAGAGAGAGAGAGACAGGAGGGGCAGCCAATAACATACGTGGAGCAGCGCTGGCCCTGCCCTAATAATTGACGAGGCGAGCGCTGCATTTTGTGATTGGCTGGAAATGCTAAATGAGGCTGAACTGGGATCAGCTTCCACCCGGAAGGCTTCCTTAGGCTGGGTCTTGGCAACAGCCTTCTTGGAGCCTTTATTCAGCGTGGGTGCAGCTTTCGGTTCTGGCATTTTCTTTCTCTGATGCAGTTCAAAAATCAATGAATCTCCAGCCCATGAGCCCCAGTATTTATACAGCCTGTATGCAAATTCTTACTCAACAATCCTTAAATTGAGAATGTTCAACTACGAACCAAGAAACGCTCCCGGGTGACGGAGTGGTTCAATGTGATTGGCTGTGTAAAGGAAAAGCAATGGAAGGGGTGGTGAGCTGAGTGATTTATTTTTCTTTTTTCAAATTTGGCGCCTTTTTTACAACGGTTAGTTTAGGTTTTCTGTTTATCATTTATTAAATACATGAAAAATTCAATATATAGCAATAATGAAATCCACTCCCTATACGTCATTAATAGACAACAAATAGAAATATATTGTGAAACCCAAGTCACTTTTTTGTGCTCTTTAAGCACGTTTTGATGTCTTGCTTCTACTTGTGATACTGATTGATTCTAGCAGCTTGAATGGTGATTATATTTATTATGCTTGTTTAGTAAAACAAACTGTTAAGATCATCAACAAAAAAAAAAAAGTTTGATATGGCTTTAATTCTGCCCAAGGGGGTGGATTGGTTAAACTGAGCTTGTATTTTATCATTCTGTTAACAAAGGGTTACTTTGTAAATACAATTCCATTCAATAGATTTATTCAATTAATTGTTTAAACTTTTTTTGAAAAGAAGATCCAGATCTGTGTTTAGGGGCTAGAAATCTAACAATGTAGTTTAAACTAAAAATTCTGCAGTAGCATAGTGTGAAATAGGTCTAAAGTATTAAAACAAGCTAATTTAAAAAAAAAATCATTTCATTTTTTAAAACATTTTACTTGTCTTAAATGTAGTTTGTTTTATAATTCAAAGCTCCTTAAGTGAAACAGTGGGCGGCGCTTAAAAGAGCCTTTGTGTTTGTGTCCAAATCTATACCCTCCGAATCCGTAGAGAGTGCGACCCTGGCGAGTTAGAGCATACACCAAATCCATAGCGGTGACGGTCTTTCTCTTAGCATGCTAAGCGAACTCTGTGCAGGTTCACTCCAACACTGGCATCTCTTCCAAAGCGAGTGGCATCATGAACTCGTTTGTCAATGTTCAAGTTCTAGTTCGCCATCTGCCGTTCGACGTCACAAAGTGACGCAAACACAGGATTTAGCGGCTGCACAGATCACGCACGGAAACCCCAATGGATTTCTAGTCCATCTTCTTACCCACTCGGCCACGATTACATGCTCGCATGAGTGTTTGTGAAAATATCCAAAAGAAGTCAAAAGAAGTAAACGACACCCGCAGTAATGCTGTAGATGGCAGTATAGGCTAACTAATAAACTGAAGTCAAATGCCTTTGTTGAAACACTATCAGATTTGTACAAGGCAAGCACACGTGGGAAATGTAAATACAATATCCTTTCTGTTAACGTTCATAATAATGAATACATCTTTATTTCAAAATACGTAGCTATTTAACTGATCTTTTCAAAACACCCCATACACAAAAACAAAGTAGTTATTTATTTCAACTGAAAAACTGACTTGCTTCATGGCTGCTGCCAGAGCACTCGAGCACGTTCTGGCTAGCGTGAGCGGACTTAGCAGATAACAAGATCTACAAAATATCACATGCCAAGAAAAACATACCATAATTATGCTCCTTTTATAACAACACCACACCCCAGGTGGGACTCGAACCCACAATCCCTGACTTAGGAGGAACGTGCCTTATCCATTAGGCCACAAGGGCTGACACCAAAAACGCATTTGTTAGTACTAAAGAAAGTGGGAACAATAGTATCGTGGTTTAATACATAATATCCAAGCCATTGTTGGTGTTCAAACACAGCAGAGTGTTACATTGGGAAAGGGCCGTATTTGACAGTATTTGAAATTCATGTGGGAATATTTAAGATTGTGAAGAAGTTTAAATATGCTGCGTATTTGCACATTGGTAACCTTACATAATTAGGTTTTTGATTAATGCCACTTTCGTACGGACAGTAATCAAGGTGACGATACAAGACCAGAGCCAATTAAACCAGTTATTTTCCTGTCCTTTCATTGCCATATTCTAGTGTGCTTGTTCAGAATATGCGTGAATCCTGAAAACGTCTTGCTAATATGTGAACAAAGCCAACAATCACTTTATTGATCACCATGGGGATTAACCGCTATTGGAACACAGATGATTGTGTTAAAGATGTTAATAGACTTTTAATGTACACGTTTTAGAGCTAAACGTCTGTTGAGACAGTTCAAGCAGTGTTCAACTATTTCCTGGATGTTTGCCTTTTGGTCTTACTCTGGAAAAAGTAATAATAATAATAGAAAGTAGGCAAAACCTTTTTTTGAGAACCGCATTTGGGAGAAAAACGAACAGTTTCGAAACACATTTGTAAAGGCATTGGATTCTATTATGGTGTTTCCGAACTGTTGAACGTTTCTCATTATATACAGGTTTACTGGCTTGACAAAAAGGCGATTGACGAAAAGAATGCTATCTCGAGAGGAAAGTCGTGTCAAGCTAAAATAGTTCAGTTGGGAGCGCGTTAGACTGTAAAGATACCGGGTTTTGCAAACAGCACGACTAGGTTTTTTTTTAATTAAAAACCCAGCACATTTTTTTCTTCAGTGTAATTGGATGAAATAAAAACGTATTATAGTGCAATTTTCTATTGTGATTAAGAAATGCAAAAAGCATCATCCCTGCGTGGGCTTGAAACACCAACATTTCGGTTAACAGCCGAACGTGTTAACCGATTACGGCGTTTTATTAGATAACACCCTGGGAGCTCAACAGAACGGTGTGTAGGCACATTGCTAAAATGGAAACCAAATATTTACGATTCAAACGGGAATCGTATTCAGATTTTAAGCACACATTTGATAGACTTCACAGTGCAAAGGAGGAAGGCAGGCAATGCAAATGAGGCAACTGGCTCGTACTTTTTAAATCATACGAGAAACTTGAACCCAATACAGCTTTTAACCGCCTGCAGTCTGGAATGAGTTTGAAATGTTATTGTAACACCACACTGGGCCACAGCAATTGCATTATTTGAAAGTGCTCCTGTTTATTTGTCACCGGCACAGCTACCGGTGCCACTCAGAGTTGGAGGGAGACGGTCGGACACTTGCCCATTAAACAATACTTTCAGGGATCAATTCTATAGTGATTTGTTAGCAAAATGCGTTTCTAAAGTGTTTGGACTCGCTATCCACGAGGAAGAGTGAGAGTGTTCGTTTTTGAGCGTGAAGGAGACAGCGAGTGTTGTTTTGGCCATCTGCTCGCTGTTATTGATGACCGCTCCAGTGTTCCTTAGGGGGCTGGAGGAAGCGGACACGTTCTGAGTGGGTATCTTACCAAAAGGTACGAAAGACAAACTACAGTTGCAAAGCACTGCTGCTTTTTCGATGATTGATTAAAACTATCAAACTGACTGAAAACACGGATCACATTAATTGTGTTCGGATTGATACCAATATAGGCTTACATGATAGGTATTGTGTATAGACAATGTCATATACACAGAAATTAACACGGACAGTGTTTATTAAGGGCTGACTCATTTAAATGTTCGAGAGATCTAGGTGTACTGGACAAATATACTGGATTTTTTCCATGTCGTAATTATGCCGCCTGTGATAATGCATTTGAAACTAAGAATTTTACAAGCCACACAACGAAAAATGAGTACAGTATCTTACAAGTGATGACCTGTGCTTCAACTCATGTCATTTATTTGATTTCTTGTCCTTGCCATTTACAGCATGTTGGTAAAGGTACGAGACAGTCACAATTGCGCATTAATGAGCGAGCATAAAAATTCAATTAGGAGAAAAGATATCCATTCACCACTAGCTAGACATTTTGTATATGCCAAACATTCCGTTTCAGATCTTAAATACCGTGGCATACAAAAAAATATATATATTTCAAGCTCGAGGAGATGATAATTTCGATCAAAAACTATTTCAATGTGAATCCAAATGGATCTTCTATCTCCAAATGGTACAACCCGAGGGATTAAATGAAGAGCTAGGATTATCATGTTTTCTGTGATATAATGCGCAAGCATACTTGTCTTTCATAATAGCCGAAAATAAATTATAGCGCTTTAAGATAATGTCTGTTACTAGTGGATTATTTAGAAATGTTCTCAATTATGTTACAACTGTTTTGTCTACGAAACATATCTGTAACATTTATGTAATGCCTTTGTGGTTTTATTCATGAA